>CAJFCX010000117.1:0-39053 GCA_904066255.1 Eimeria sp. OTU-X | reverse complement strand
TATATATATATATTATATCCACATGTGTTCATGTTTGCGGTGCAGCTTTCTCCTGCCGAGTGTGCGTTGATTCGGGACTTCCAAGAAAAGGCCTTTTGGGGGTTGGAGGCAAAGCAGCTGAGGGCTGAAGCTGCATCTAAAATTGAAAAGACACGAAAGAAGGTGGTAGGGGAAGTGACGCCACAGGAGATGCAAGGGACTATCTCCTCAGACACAAAGCGGACAGAGACTCACAAGACAGAACGGCACACCCCAAAAGCCACAGGAGTCACCGTCCGCATAGCTACGCGTGGTCCTGCTGCAGTCGCAGCTGCTACTGCTGCAGTCGCAGCTGCTAGTCCTGCTGCTGCTGTTCCCACGCACCGGAATGAGGCGAACTACCAAGCAGTACGTCCTCCTGCTGATGTTCTTAATGCGTTTGACGCCTTCGTTGCTCCTGGTGCAGTTTCCAGCAGCAGCAATGAGCAAGCAGCAGCAGCTGCTGTTGTAGCATCTCGTGAAAATCTCAAGGTGGCCAAACGATTGCTGCACGGCATGAAGGACCAGGGCTTTAAGCTTAGTGGGGTTGTAGGCGCGTTTAGTGCAGCAACAATGGCTGCAGCATCAGCAGCAGCGACATCAGCAGCAACGCCAAGAGCAGCAGCAACAACACAGCCACGAGAGCCACGCTGTGGAGACATCGCAGACTCGGCGAACGAAGCTGGAGGCAGCACTCAACAGCGTCACAGCAGCAGCAGCCTGTTGCAGTATGCGTCAACAATCAAGGACCTGCAGGCAAAGGTGCTCCTCAAGGGCCCCCCAGCAGTAGTTGGACGCAGAGATGTCGTCATCAAGACCCGCTTTGCTCATCGCACGAAACTCATTTCTGCTGCCGAACGATACTCTCCTCCGTTTATCTCCCTCAAATCCGCTGCAGCAGCAGCATCAACGGCAGCTATACCAGAAACCACAGAAGCCGCTGCCAGCACAGCAACTGTACAGCCATCGGCAGGGACTGTTGCTGCAGAGAATGAGGAAGCCAGTGAAACAGCAGAAGCAGCGGTAGCAGCCCCAGTCGATAGTATTTGCTTGAATAATGCTGTTAGTGACTTGCCTGCCGTGAGGAGAGAAACAGGATCTTGGGGTGTATGTACAGCTGAAGGGCCTCCGCTGAAGCGGCGGTCGTCTGCCGCGTTTGTTAAGGCCGACGACACAGAAGCGATAGCAGCCTTTTCAAGCTTTGTCTTCGTTCCTGGAGACAAGTTGCTCAGACCTACAATTGCGAAACCATGAGCTCTTGTGCAGCGAGAGTTTAGGGTTTAGGGTATTTTGTTAGGGTTTTGCTGAACGTGTTTGATTCTTGTGGCGTTTTGCCTACAGCAGCAGTTCCTAGTGACCTCCAGGCGTTTCTAAGGTGTTCTCTACGCTCCCCCATATGCAGCACTATCCGTAAGAGCTGCAGCATGTGAGGTATTTGTTGGGGGGATGCTTGCGCTGTGCCGCTACCCTTTCTGTGTCCCCATCTGTGCTAGTCTGTCTCGAGTCTCTGTGTTGGCAAAGGCCTCGCCCTTCGGGTGATGACCCATCTAAAGCTCTTCTCTTGCTAGACCTCCAGATTTGATAGCCCTGGCTTGCTGCTGCTGGTCGGGTAGCTCTGTTGCTCCATGGGGCTGAGACATGAGTAGTGGGAGCAGTATTTGAAGTTGCTGCCCCGGAAGTTGCTGTAACCATGAGAACGACTTATCATCTTTTGGCATCTTAAAACGAGTCATGAAAACCGAATATCTTCGGTTAGCGTCGCAAAAAAGACAAAATAAACTAAACATTTCTCAAATGCCATTTCAAGACCCTTTCTGCCTCCAGGGTCTCAGGAGGCTAGCAGTACTTAGGACCAAACACAGCTGTAGCACACTTCGCTTCTCACAGTTGTATACCGCAGCATCAGCATCAGCGGCACCAGCAGGGACAGCAACTCAAATGACTCCTTTGCTGCAGCCATGCAACCTTGGAGGTCACAAGAGTTATTGCAGGACATCTCGCCACAAAAGCACATGCTCGCTGCTTCTACAAGTGCAGGTGTCGCTTTTGCTGCTTTTTCTGCAGTTGCAACTACTGTTGCATCGTTATTGCCGCTGTCTTTCTGGTGCGTTTGTTGCTGATTTCGCTGCTGCTGCAATTCAGGGTGGCGGACATAAAACTAATATGGAGCTATTAGCAACAAGCCAGAGTTGCTATTGTGTAGGTGTGGCTACTATCCCTGCTCCTACAGAACTCCTGTGGTGGCGGGCCGCCTTTGAAAGTTGGACGGCATTCCGAAGGGGGACGCCACCGAGTTCATGTTTTGTCAGTGAGACGAGGAGTTGTTGAAGTTGTTGTTGTTTTTTCTTCTTTTCTGCTTCTTGGAGCGCCTGCCTTTGGGCTTCTGCCTTGAGTCGCTCCTGCTCCTCTTGCTGTCGCCTTTGTGCTTTCTCTCTCTGTGCCTCTCGTGCTTTGGCCTCTTCGTGCTCTCTCTTCTGCTGCTCCTCTATTAGTTTCTTTCTCTTCTCCTCTCTTTTGAGAGCCTCGTTTGCTGCTTTTTCCTTATCGAGTTCCTCTTGCCTTCTTCGTTCCATCTCCTGTCTCTGCGCCTCTGCCTGGGCTTGCGCTTGGGCTTGAGCCTCTGCTTGCGCCTTGCGGGCTGCCTCTTTGGCTGCTTCTGCTGCTTCTTTTTCCGCCTTTTCTCTTGCTTTCTTTTCTTCTTCTTCTGCAGCCTTCTTGCGCGCTGCTGCTTCTTCTTGCCGCCGCGCCTCTGCCTCTCGCTCCCGCTGTTCCTTCTCCTCCTGCTGTTTTTTCAGTTCTGCAGCAGCTCGGCGCGCAGCCTCCAGCCGCCGCTGCAGCTCCTCCGCCTCCTCCCGCCTTAGTCGCTCCTCTTCTGCAGCACGCTTCTGCGCCTCTGCTGCTCGCTGCCGTTGCTCGCGAGCAGCCAGCAGCTGCTGCAGATGCTCCGTGGCCCCTGGAACCGCCTCTGGGTGTACGAACACTTCTGTCGAGCCCCTTCTTATCTCCCACCACGGGCCTGCTAGCATCATTCAACAACACAGGGGAGGCAGCAGCCACGCATACAGGCTTGCGACAGCACACAAACAATGTACCAGTGCACGAGGAGGCAGCAGCAACATTGTACAACACAAAAAAGACAAAACCCAACAATACAGACCTGAACACAGCTCTAGAGAAATCCATGACCGTTCCCTGCTGCCTGGAGTAGCAGCGGCAACAAAGAACAGACTTAACTAAGGCTACAGCAGCAAGATATCTCACACACCTCTTGAGAATATTCCATCCAAAGGTTGGGTATATCTATACTCAGCTCGCAAGACTCGGATGTGCGTCGGTGGCTCGACCCCGTGGAAAGGGTTGCGGCTAAGCAGGCCAGTGACCGCCGAGTTGTTCTTTGACAGCGCACAGTGTACACACATCTCAACCATACATCGAATGGATTCTTCTGGCGACACCACATATTAGACCGACCGAAACAAACGCATCAAAAAGGCTAGCCCCGTGGCTGTTGCACGGCGTTGCTCTGCTGGAGGACTCAGCAGCAGGCAGCGGTTGCTGCTGTGCCTCTGCCATCTGCTGCTGCCACCGATTGTGCTGCTGTTGACGAAGCAAAAATAGGCAAGCGGTACGGTGAGCTTCTTACTTTTAGCAGAGCCGCGAGGAACTGAGGAAACCATCTGTGGCGCGACGCGACAGCTTTTGGATCTTCAAATGCGACGAGATGCTGCAAACAAGAAGACCCCAGACACGTTGTGAGCATGTAATAGCTACAACACACGCAGCAACAGCAGCCGTCTGCGCAAGCAGGAGCACTAATACATCTGCCTGCTTCGTGCCTCGATATGAGCGCCACCCCGCTGCCTTGTGCTGTGGTGGCGGCTGCTGACCATTTGCCAGTCGAGACGGTGGTGATATGGGCCTAAGAAGCACGGCGCGCGATCGAGTGAAGTCGGCTTGCACTTGAATTCATAATTTTTCCACTTTGTGTCGGCATTCTGAACCCCCCATAATAAACAGAGACGGCGCCAAACATGCAGAATGAGAAGCATAAATACCTCAACAAGCACAGCGGGCAGACAGACCCGCGCTCGCCATAGTGCACGAGAGGCAGGGAATACACCAACAAGAGCCTTCTGGCACTATCATGCAACACAGAACAATGCTTGCTGTTGGCCAAACAAATCCAGCAGAGAGACTCTGTTGATCCTGAAGTAATAAGCGGTACGAGGATGAGGACTTTGATAGAGGACGCATGTTTAAACCTTTCACTAACTCACCACTTCTGCCGCGTCAGTGCCCTGAACAATCAACTCATACCGCGCCTGCAGCGAGCAGCAACCAACCGAACAGCATAAACACGACAGCAGCTGCAGATGCAGCAGCACTGAGGACAGAACTTCTAAACACCTGCATGCTTGTGCGGTTGAGAAGTGTCTGAAGCTGGGTGCATCTACTGTACGTCGTCTGTCTGCTTTGTCTTATGCGCTCTTTCTTTATTCTCCTAATCCTCACCCTTTGAACTTGGCCTGGGACGCCATACGAGTTCAGCACTTGGAATGGCTCAAAGTGGGCTATAGGAATCTGCAGGGACAGAGCCACACAAGCTGGCAGCCCGGTCGCATAATGGCATGCTAACACTACAATGTTGAGCTGATGGTAGATCGATACAAGGACAATGCGATGCACGCAACTACTTCGTCTTTCATCCCTCCGGCTCTACAATTAGGCAGGGAGACAGCCGCTACCCTCTCTTGATTTATCGGCCTGTCGCTCTTATGTGCTTGCTTGGGATGTTTTATCATTTACACGGGTGTATGGCCAGATCCACAATAAGCTGTTGAAGGAACCTTGTGCAGCCTGTGTATCTCTCATGTTTTTCATGTTCATTGTTTCTCTGGGGGAACGTCTACTTGCTGAGATGTCTCTGTCTGTCCCACTGCCCTTATGCACCGTTGTTTGAAAGGAAAATACCACCCCTTCACGAACTTCGCCTATCCATATTAGTGCATATCTCCCCCTTTAACTGCCTGTCGGTTTTTTCTGTCTCTTTGCCTGCCTGAAGGACCGGCATAAAGATGGCCTCGGGAGACGGCACTGCAGATGTTCCTGTCTGTGAGATGCTCAGTTAGCATTTTTCTCTTTGCTTCTGCTTTGCTTGTGTTTTGTCTCCATTTTCCATTGCTGACTCGCTCTCAATAACCCCTGTCTTTTGTGCACGTGACTCGCTTATAACACCCTCTTTTGTGTGGGTGTTATTATATACATCAGCCCCCTGCCTCCTCACTAAGCCTCCCTCACAACACCGGATTTGCTGGTTACGGCCACTGGCTGTCTTTGCTGTACCTGTGGCTGCTGCCTACCTGTTGGGGGGAAAGGAGGTTTTGGACGACGGGGATGGACAGGACGATGAAGAGGGTGAGGAGCAGAAACTCGACGTGAAATTTAATGACTAGAGCTGCATTTCTGAGAGTTGAGTAGGAGAATATTATTAAGACGGTTGCTAGACAGGAGGCCAGCCAGATGCTCCAGACCTCGGGGCCGTTAGCGAAGATGCTGCTGAAACTGGACAGTGTAGCTGCAGATAGGACAATTTCTGTGAAAACGAAGGAGGCCTTGGTGCAGGAGACAAAGGCTGAGAAGGCGGACTGCAGCAGCACCAAAAAGAACTGACTCAGCACCACCCACACTGCACATGCCTCAGCACGCGACAGCATCCACGCACAGCATAGGACTGCAGCAGCAAGAGTGGCCTCCACTGCTGTTTGCCACCAGCGCTCTCTCAGGTGTCTGATGACCAAGTCTACAGATCCTCGAGGCAGTCGGCAGCGTTTTAGATACCCCACACAGTCTGGCCAGTAATAACAGCAGCAAGACCTCCTCCCTTCTCCAGAAGGACTATTGCCTGCTCCGCCTCCCATATCGAAACGCTTTTCGCCTGACGACGCAGGTCATCAGGACCAATGCAAACACCCACAAAATCCACAACTTGAACAACCTACCAACGTTGCAGTAAGAGACAGCTAAAACATTCAAGAAAACATCCTCTGTGTCATTTAACCTACGCATGCTGTGAGTCTGCCCGTTGGCATTTATTGCCGGTGTTAAGCTAGGGCCTGATTAGGAATTGGGTTTATGGTTTCTTACTGGCAATGTTGTTAGGCTTATCTAGGAGGGCTTGAGCCTCTTCGTCTAGCGGCTGTTGCTGCTGTTCTCCAGCATGGGAGTCCAGCGGCCACCCCTGGTAAAGGGGACACGCCCAGTCTCCTCCTACTCCGCAGGTGAGGCTCTCCAGCCGCGCGAGGGTTTTGACAGAGAAGAGACAGGACAAGCAGTAATCGTCAAGGCAGAGGAGGGCAGGAGCGAGAGCCAGCAAGGGAGCAAAGGCGGCGTTGCCTGTCAGCGCGCTGCAGACCCCAAAGGCCATCAAAGACAGCCCACCAATGAGGCGGCAGCGCCTGCTCGGCAGAACCGTTAGAAAACCGGCAACACAGAACACGAGAAGGCAGCAAACAGCCTCAGCCACAAGCAGTGAGTGGGGCTGGTGGTGCAACATCCAGGCTAGCGGCGACGGTAGAGGTTGCGTTTCGTAATAGTAAGACAAGGCAGAGAGATCCCTCCAAGCGCTGTCTTCTCGCAGCAAACTGAGCCCCGTCCCCAGGAAGAGACGTAGCAGCAGCCAGCGGCAGCCCCAAATGCACACAAAGGGCACAGGCCAGCTGCGCGGAAAACGTGAACTGCTCCAAAAGGGAGAAATCCAAACCCCCAAGAAGCCTGTCTCTAAAAGCTGCGAATCCCAGCCAAAGCCGCACCACTCCTGCCCAACACTCACGAGCGTCAGGTACAGCAGCCACTGCAGTAGCAAGACACTTCCGCTAGCGGCACCAGCTAAGAACACGCCGCCAGAAAGCACCATTCCTACACAGTCGAAGCACAAAAGAAGTACAAGCAACACGTAACGTAACAGATAAATATCAAAAACATGCAACGAGAAGGGCAGATGTGGGGGCAACAGAAGACGCACAAGCAAGCAACAGCAGCAAATGTAGCACACAAACAGCAGCAGCAGACGGGACATGAAGACAGGTGCAACAGCAAATGCACCACCACCACCGACAGCAGCAGCAAATGCAGCAGCGACGACAGCTGCCAACAGCAACAGAGGCAGTCCATGCATTGACTGCTGTGAACAGGCCCCCTTTGCCCAACCCTTCAAAAAGCTGTTAGGGTCCTGCTTGTCTAAGCTTTGTGTCTGTCCTAAGCTGTGTTTGTCTACTGGACGCAACATGTTTAGGCCATCCCAAAGCTTCAAGCTGCATTGTCTACCCATTTTGGGGGTAAATGCCTCACCAAGCAGTGCCAACGCGTTCAGCCAGAAGTCTGTGGGGGGTACAAAGAGAAAGAGAGAGGGGAACGCCTTCACACGTTCCCAGCCCCTCATATCTCCAAAGGAGGCCTTTGTCTCCTCCACCAAATCCTGTGCAGGCGTCAGGCCTTCAGAACCAATAAGACCAGCATTCTGCACACACCAACAACCCAAAACGCATACCAGGCAACTTGCTGTTGTTTCTGCTGCTATCGCTATTGCCCCAGCTGCTATGGTTAGTGGGCCAAGGAGTCATGTTTTGGGCACGACAGCTACAAAGCCATATGTGGGCACTGCTATTGCATTTGTGCACACACCCTAAGCCATATGAGCTAGAACATATAACATAAACCCTCTTCCCTAGACCGTCCTTGCCTGGTTAAATGCGATGAGGAAAGCGAAGAAATAGATCAAAGAGAGGACGCGAAGGTAGACCTGAAGAAATGGGGGATAAACATAGCAACCAACAGGTCCAGGGGTTCACCCCCTCCCCATACAAGCAAACCCGTATAGGCTCTGTGAGGGTTTGCTGTTTACGTGCACACGAGTACTGGTTAAGAATGTGTTTGTGGATGCTCTGCATGCACTATTGCTGTCTACGTGTGGACGCTGAGGGAATTTCCTTCTCATTCGGCGAGTTCATCTAGTACTAGCATTTGCAAGCCGCCAAAGAAAGCGAGTGTGAGGAGTGCTAAGTCTACTGACGATGCGCGTTAGCCAAAAGGTATGTTTCATTGTCGCGATTGTTTTATCGTCTAGAGGGATCTTTCTGTCTTCCGTGCAAGCCCACGATGGGTCTAGGCGCCGTATATATTCCCTCCATCCATGCCCTTTGCCGCCTCTCCCTAGGAGGCGGCCGAGCCCATGGAACATCTGCAGCGCATAGCAACTCTCTCTGTCCCTCTTCACTGCCTTGCTCTCGATCTCTCCTGCAGCCGTAGTCACTACTTGCCGCAAGGGGACTTCCTCCTGAGCCGGAGGGCTGGAGGGCTTCACAGTCCCCTGCGGCGAACCCGGCGTAGCCGCAGCCCTCGAAGGGGCTTCTTCGGAACCCACAGACTCCATACCCTCACGCTCGCCTTCTTTAGTCTCCGTGAGAGCCCCTGGGAGCCTTGAAGGTAGCGCGTTTTGCGCGCAGGGAGGGCTGTGGCTGCGGTGTCTAGGCATGTACTAGCGATTTCCTGTGCTCTTCCGCAAGCCGAGCTATAACCAGTGGACTTTTTTCAAGAGAAACAACCAATTAAATTAAATAAAAAGAAAAGATATGCATGTTCAACGACTGCGGAAGAACACGAGAGTCATCTTTCAGTGAAGGGGCTTTCTAGGCCCAGCCAGACCACCGGTCGCTGCTGCGCCGAGCGGTCCGAGTCCGGGGCCCAGCACGGCTCTAAAACTTTACTGCGAACTTCTTCCTAATCCCCATTAAACTGAAATACTGAATTTTAGATATATACTCCTGATTTTTGCCTGTTCATCCCATCTGCAGCTTTCAAACCCAGCATGCTCATTCACCGTAAGTCACCCTGAGCCGCTGCAGCCTCACCTCTCGGAGGCACATCCTGGAGAAGCAATCGATGCTTGTCTGTAGCTTTTTATGCAAAAAAAATGTAAAATCATGATTAAAAACTTTTGTAGATTGAATGTTTTAAATTCATTTGTTGGTTGGCAGGCTATTTCACCTCTCTTCTACGCTGGAGCGGCCCGGCGCCACCGACTGTGTTTCACAACATCTTCCGCTTCATTTTGAGTTTCCTTCGTTCTGCTTAGAACACATAAAGGGCCTTAATGAACTACAAATCTTCCAACTGGCATCTAGCTCAACTGTAAGCTCAGCGGATGCACAACATGTGAATGCCATCATGGTACAGAGGCAGCTAGAAAGTCTTAATCAACTACTTCAACTATTCGGTGTTCTAACTATGCCTCACGAACAGAAAACCATAAATCCGTGAACCCCCTCCTCAAACCTTGCTGTAAACCCAAGGTCGAAGCCTCCGCTCAACCCCTAACAACTGCAGAAAAGCACAAACCCTAAACATTCAACACTGGACCTAAATTCTAGATGTAGGGACAGGTAGGCATTGTGAGCAAGCTGTCTCTCCTTCTGCAGTTGCTGTTGTCCTCAAACCCTGGCAGCCACTTGCCATATTGTACACAAATTATTTCTACACAACGGCAAATGAGAAAAATGCCACAAGGCTACATCTATATATAATTCTTCAGGTCTATCTATGTGACATATTTTTAGCTGTACCTTTAAATAATATTTGCTGCCTATTATACAAGTCATGTTACATTTGCCTCAAATGGCAGTTTGTTCGCTCAAAACTGTCCGGAGAATGTGCATGGCTACAATTGCCTGCAACTCCAACATATAGCTTATAGAAAAACATGATCTATATTTTTGCCTAAATCAGCACTTATAATTGTACTACATTTAGTTCGACGCTTCAGCGAGGTCTCTCCACCGGTATGCTTCTGAGGAAAATAGATGCTACAAGCTGTCGCTGTCTCTTTGCGCTTGTCTGCATCGCTCTCTCCCCTCTCGTCCCTGCTGCAGTGTATATGTGACTGCCTTTTGGAACTTCAGTAAGAGAGAATACCGCAGCAGCAGCAAGACGAACATCATTTGACGCTCATTCTTATGACTACTCTTATGGAAGGCAACTAATCCAGTAAAATTTGACCTGATTCTTCTTGTCAAAGAAGGCGTATACGATGATCTTATTATTTTCAAGCATACAAAATAGAACGGCAGACGCTGCCAATGGTGTACACTAGTACTGCATGTTAGCGTTTCCCTCCTTTTCCCCCGTTGGTGTCTGCACCCTCTCCTATTCTCCAAATCCGCTCTTCCTACCTGTCTTCATCTGTCTGCCTTCGCCTGTTGCTCACGCCACCCCGAGCCAAAAAGGGCAGGCATCAGCCAGTGGATGCAGAGACACTGCCGCAGCCCCTCCTACTCCCGTGACCAAAGTGCCTCCAGCCAGAACTCCGGCCTGCACCTGCATCGAGCTGCCCCTTCTTAGTACAAAGCAGACTGCCAATGCTCCCCACAACCCGACTATGGGCTCTACTTTCTGCATTGACTGAGCTACGAGCGAGCGGCAGCAAATCTACTCCTGTCACGCCGCTGTGGCATTCCCTTGTACGCGCTGTATCACACCCAAGATAATAGAGCCAGCAGTTATCTCTCTACCTTCTCAAGACCTAAGAAAAAGTAGCCTGTAGCCGTCTGATATGACAGTTCTCTACAGAAAATTAGTTTTACAGGTGTCTGAAGATGCAGCTGCTCAAATTGCACAACCACACATTAATTAGTTTCATATTTTGAATTGTTATTAATCAACGAATTAATCGCAATTTGAATTCACGCACATATTTGAAGCACCGACAATCGTTACAGCATAAGAGCTCATGAGGCAGGTGGATATACACCAGTATCTTTCTCTGTGGCGCGCCGAGACACCCAATGGGACTAGAATGCACCAGCATATGCTCTAGTAAAGCCGTCTTTTCTGGTAATGATCCGTTGCAAGTGTACGCGCCGCTCTCTACAGAAACGGGGGCTGCGGCATCCACCCTACATCAGAAGGAACAGTGGGGTGTACAGACGGCTGCTGATATGCGAATCGCGAACGCGTTCAAGTTCGGTTATCTGGTAGAAAAGGAGCAATATAATAAACGCCAAGATGCCGGGAAAGACAAACTTCTGAGGGGAAAAGACGATGGATGCTTAAAAGGAATCTAAAAGAAACGAGATATAGACATACACTTGGTATAGAAAGTCTGCCTCTGCTCCCCTGCGTACCGACACATTCCCATGGGGCTGCGTCGGGAGGAGGCAGCAGAAACAAAGCTTCTTGAGCATTAAAGGAGACAGACGGTCAGTATCACGGGGAAGGCGCAAGCAGCGAAAACCGTCAGCAGATAAAGGAGACAGCAGCACTGGGGGACAAGAGGCAGCAGCAAAAAGCAAACTGTGGCAGACAAAGTGCCGCCTGAAATCTCGAACAACCAATAATATACAGAAGAAAAAGGACCTAAACAGACATTAAACAAGCCCGACAAGTTAATACACAGGCAATAGAGGCTAGCAACGAGACGACGGACGGGGAGGCACACAGACGAACGAGACAGATACAGACGCAACTCGAGGTGCTCTCCTCAAGAATCGAGACAAAGAGGCAAAGGCCCGACTCTCGCCTTTTTCGTGCTCTTGTCTTGTTTCTACGAAATCGTTGCTGTCGATGCTGCTGCGGCTACTGCAGCAGTGGTGCTTGTTCCCGCTGCTGCCGCTGCTGCTGCAACCCTCGCCTACATGTCTATGAGACTCTGGGCTATGGCTGCCTGCAGCACTGCCTCCTGAAGTCCCGCAAACAAGCATAAGCACATAGACGAAGAAATGAAACGGCGGAAATGGAGAAGAAAGACAGGGGTGGGCTGGAACAGACAGATACAGAGAGGCGGGTGAGCGTGAGACATCAGAGAAAGCTCACAGACGAAATACAAAAGGAGATGGTTAGAAAGAGACAGGCGGACAGACAAAGGAAATGCTCGGATTGCAGCAGCAGCAACGGGGAACGCAGCATCGGCAAAGGGAAGCGCAGCAGCACAAACACATCGAGGCAGAAACAACAAGGGAAACGAGAGCAGAGAGCAAGTGACAACAGAGAATATAACAAGCACAAAGAAGGCAACGCAGCCCCAAGATATAACCGGACACTCCTCATCTTACGTCGGAGTCGACTTGAATTCCGGCTGCTGCTGCCGCTGCTGCTGCTGCTGCTGCTGCTGCTGCTGCTGCCGCAGCGTCCGATGAACCCGCACCCGCAGAAGGAGAATGATCCCCCACCTGCAGCAAGACCGGCAACGACAGCATCTGTAGAAGAGGCCGCAGCAGCCAGAACAGCAGCCCAGTAGCACAAGCGGCGGCCAGAAGAGCAAACCCAGCCACAGTTACAACTAAAGCACGACAACCATATACGCGACAGCAGCAGTCACCGCAGCATCGGTAGCAGCAGCAGCAACAGTGGTAGTAGTACTGGCACATAAGAACTTTGTGCTTACGCCAAGAGGGTCTGTGTCGACTGGAATGACTTCATAAGGTGGGTTTGGGCTTTGGCTTCGGTCTGTGCGGCGGCTCAGCTGCTGCTGCTGCAGCTGCTGCTGCCGGAGCTGCTGCTGCTGGAGCATCGTGTGGCTTCCGCTGAACTCCATGGCTGCTGCTCCTCCCGCGTGTCCATGCAGCAAACCACGTGCTGCTGCAGCCATCCCACGGAAACCTTCCGACAGGCCCGCAGCAGCAGCAGCAGATCCAACCCCCGGGTGTACCCATGTTGTGTCTGCCTCTCCTAGCAAGCACTCGCTGTACGCCTCATCTGGCCTCCTCACATCGTCGATTGAATTCAGCTCCTCCTGCAGGCGGCGTGCTGCTGCTTCATTCAAGGCATCTTCCTCACTTTTGCTGCGAGGTACATCTGCTGCTGGTGAAGTGCCCCGTTGCTGCTGCTGATGCTGCGGCTGCTGCTGCTGCTGCTGCTCAGGCGAGCCGTCATGCACAGGCCGAGCAGTGGGTGATGCACTCAAAGCCGCCGAAGAAGAGCTGCCACCCGCTGGGGAGGGTGCAGCCGTGGGTTCAACAGTCCCACTTGCGGCTGGTGCTGCAGCAGTAGCAGCCGCTGCTGTGGCTGCTGCTTCCCTTTCCGCTGCCTCCGCTGCACGCCGCTGTTCCCAAGCCAGCCTGTGCCGGTTGCGGTAGCTCTCATCCATTTTTACGTGCTGGGGCTAGATATGTAGCCCTGAGCTTCGTCGCTGCTGCTGTTGCTGACGCTGCCGCTGCCCCTGCCTCTGATGTTGCTTCCTCTGCCACAACTGCCGCTGTTTCTGTATTATGGTTTTATGGCGTTACAAGCGGAATAGTACCCGGTGCGCTTGCTGCTGCTCCTCTTACCGCTTGTCGAGATACAGCTGCCCCTTTGCGGCAGGCGCGGTTCTTCCTGGTGTTGTTGCTGCTGCAATTCCTGCTGCAGTTGCCGCTGCTGCTGCTGCAGGTCGGGCGGCAATCAGCAAATTGAGTTATGAATCCTCTTCTGTTCCTTTTCAGCAAAAATCAAGAGGGTCTCTCGTTTGCTGCGCCCCAGCAGCAGCGGAAGGAGGAGCGGCAGCAGCAGCAGCTTCCTGAAGAGGGCGCTCAGCAAAGGGGACTCAAGCGGGGCCTGTGCCGTTTCTTTCTCCTCCTTTTCCTGTGTGTGTTGTTGATATGCGTTAATAAAGGGTATTTAAATAAGTACCGATCTCAAACGTGTTTGAGGCGCCACTCACCGTTGCTGCTGCCTCTGCGGCTGCGGATGCGGCGGCGGCGGCTACCGCTGGCATGCACATTGGGGCATTTCATTTGTGAGGGGTGCTGTCTCATAACATTCTTTAGGGTTATTTGATGTAATTACTGCAGTGCATATGCAGCTCTTGTATTGCGGAGCACTCCCACCGCAAGTGGTGTGGGTCTCCGTCGATTGCTACAGGCTGCCGCCTTCGCGGCAACGCAGAATATTTCTCGTACTCGTACAAGTAAATATAAGAGAACCGGTTGTTTGTCCTAAAATCGGCAGGATTCCTGCTCTCGGGTACTCGTGCTGGAGTGGCACTCTCTCTGACGAGACCGTATACTGGGACTTGCCTGGAAGTTGGCTACTGAGAGCCACCACAGACTTTAAAAACAACTGGAAGTTAGGTTCTTGTATGCAGTCAAACGACATGACGTGCTATCCCTGCATGGGCTATTGGCTTTAAAGCCTTGTATCATGCTCTCTTGCATTCTTGTTTCGCCCGAACAAGTAAGAACCGACGTTTATACTGTCGTGGCTGTCCTTGCATGCGGGGTCGCCCTGCTATGGGACTCGCATCTAGCTGCAGCAGCAACTCCGAAGACGCCTGTTGTTGTTCTGAGGCAGCTAAACTCGCCACTAATTTCCGGTCAGGAGCGGCTAAATGTTCCCATCCACCGTCCACACTGGCTGTTGCTGATGTTGCTGTTACTGCTGCTGCCAGCTGCAACTGGCCTTTGCCGTCCCCTTGGCTTTTGCGTCCACTCAGTAACGGGCACATGCTCATTTTATGGCATCCCAAGGTAGCCTTATAACGCAATTCCAACATAAACCGTATCTGCTAGCTCGCTAGGTAGCCTCACATGTATATAAATTTGTATACATAGACATACTTGCATATCCATATGCATGCAACGCTATTCGTATATATTGCATATGCCTTACGAAAGTGCCATTGCGAACAAAAAACACTCTCGCTCGTCTATCTGTCCGATACTGTGTGCATCTGCTATGCGTACCGATGACAATATAGCATATGGCACTACATATACGCAGATTATATATATTACTACATATATAATATGTCCTCTCTGACATATTGAGATATATATATATATATATATATATATATATATATATAATGCGCAAGCCTCAAATGACCATTGACTTTAAGACAGCGGTGTGTCAAGCCGAAGAATTTACAGTCTACCAAAGAATACAATAACAGACAAAGGACTGGAATGCTACTAAAGCAGCAACGCCGGAACAGCATCAATACAGCAACACTGCTGCAGCGGTCAGCGACACTGCTAAAGCGGCCATCAATAGCTGGCCGCTTTAGCTGGACCTGGAACACTGCTGCAGCAGCAAGTGATGTGTGGGGGGAACATCCGACTTTATTATCAGGGTCTAGTGCTCCTCGAGCCACAGCTGTTGTTGCTGCTGTTGCTGCCGCTCCTGCAGGCGCAGCCGTTCCCTGCAGCAGCAGCTAATGCTGCTGTCACAGGAAAGATAACTAAGTGCGTTCAAGTGGATGACCTGTTAACACCGTTTCACCGCAGAGGCGAGGACAAACATCACCAATCAAGCACTCCTTTAGCTGCTGCTGCTGCTGATATTGTTGAGGGTTTGCTGGAGATTCGCAAACCACTCACGGGTCTGGTCAAGCGGCGCATGCAGGAGTTTGTGTTTCTGTACGAGACCTGCAGCTGTAATGCTGGCGATGTGCTGCTCCGCTTCAGCAGCTATTTGCTGTTCTCTAAAGGCGCCGATTTTAACTATAACATTCATAACGCGATCGAGAAGGTCTTGTTTTTCCTTTTCGACAATCTTCTGCTTCTCCTCGGACTCAGAAGCAGCTGTCTTAAAAGCTGCTGCTTCTTCCACAACATCACCGCATGCGCTGTGTAACTGCTCCAGGACCTCCTCTGCAACTTCCCCTGGATCCTCAGGCACTGATCCTTCGGCGGTGGCAGCAGCAGCAACAACAGCAGGCGCAGCAGTGGCAGCAGCAACTGCAACAGCAGACTTCGGCGAGCCTGAGGCCTTTTGATGCTGCAACGTGCAGCCACGGTGTGAAAATACAAACTCCACGTGCTGCAGCGTCGACGCTACTCTCTCTGCAACAGCAGCAAACCGTTCCCCTGCCGTTGTTCCATCAGCCAAGGAACTCCGTACACGCTCGGACCAAAGCTTCGCCCAGTTGCTGCAATCCTGTAGCTCCTGCAGCAGTGCTGCTGCTCTCTGCCTGCTCTCTGCTACTTGTTGATGCACCTTCTCCTCCTGCTGCTGCAGCGCAGCTCTAGCAGCTACTGCCTCCCCCTCCAGTTGCTGCCATCGCTGCAACATCAGTCCAGCAGCACCAAGAAGCGAAACCACGCGACCGCGCAGCCGCGCCTCCTCACCACCCTCACCAGAATAAGCAGTAGGTCGTTCTCTGCCACCTTTGGTGTCCCCGCGAGAACCGTATACGTTCCATTCGGTTGCTGTGGCTTCCAACCAGCATAGTGCACCAAGGAAGTCTCCCTCCTTAGGAATTTGCTGTCCCGAAGGCGGGTCGCGTTTCTCCTGCACTAGCTGCTGCTTGTCGGCCAGCAACTGCTGCAGCGAGCGCCGAGCCACCTCTTCGGTGTATGATACATCGCCCAGGTGTAGCAGCAGCAGCTGCAGCTCTCTGCTCGCTTCTCTGCAAGTGTTCTCTAGTGTGGGAAGTCCAATGGTTGCTGCTGTTGCTGCCGCTTCTTTTTCTTGCTGCTGCTGCAACCCCTCTTCCCCTGCTGCTGCTGCTGCCTGGAGATCTCGTACCAGAGTCTGCAGCCTCTTCTCAGCAGCCGCAACCTGTTCTTCCCGTGTTACTTTTTCTTCTGTAAGTGCCTGGATGTGGGTCTCTAGTGCTGCTGCTGCTGCTCTGTCTGCTTCGAGCTTTTTTACAGTATTACCCAGCAACACCTTATGAACCTCAAGGCTCTTCTGTTTCTCATCTTCTCTAGATGCCCCTCGCATAATCAAATAGACAGCAGCAGACAAAATACACCACAACACCACCTGCATGGACAGCTGAGGCCTGCCCTGTTCTCCCCCAGCAGCATCTTCAGCCGCCTTCTCCTGCTCCGCCTGCAGCTCAGCACCAACCAAGTCATCCCCATCTTCGTCTGTTTCGCTGCCTTCCTCTTCGTCTACACTATCATCATCGTAGTATACGAACCCTGTACGCATCCCGCCGCCTCTTTGGGGGGGTCCACCAGGGCTGGTTGGAGGCTCCACCCCCGGAGTTCCTCCCGAGGATATTGTGAGTTCATCCCCGTCTTGCTCACTTTCAAAGGCCTCCCGTGCATGGCTGCCACTTGCTGCTGGTTCTGCTGCAGCAGCAGCAGCACCGAGCAGCAGCAAGGATCCCAGCAGCAAGCCACTAAATGAAAACAACACCCACAAACTCCACACACCTGAGCAGCGGGGAGCCCTCGGAAGAACAGCAAGCAACGCCATAGGAAACGACTCAACACAAAACCCCAGACAATATCCAGCCCTACCACCCACAGCTGCTGCAGCTGCTGCGTCTGCAGCAGCAGCAGCTCCACCACCAGCGGCAGCTCCTGCAGTAGCTCCTAAAGCACGGGAAGCTCCACCAACAACAGCTGTAATAGAAGCAGCTCTTGCTGCGGCAGAACCACCAACAAATTTACAGAACAAACAACAAGCCCCCCTCTCCTCCTCTACACCAACCGTTGGAAGCCGCTGCGGCAGCAGCAGAGCCGTGGGCTCATTGGACGCGGATACCACGAGGCAGGGGGCAGTAGCAGCAAAGAATACGAAATTAGTAAACCCACAAACAAATAACAATGCAACTCCAGGTGGAGCCAACGCACACTCGAAGCCTAAGCCAAGAACCGCTCTGCTCCACAGGGCTCCGCAGCAACGAGGAGCCCCGTTGTTGCTGCTTTTCTTGCTTCTCGGTAGAAGGAAGCTAAATAATGTACGGGCGCAAAGGAATGTTTCAGCTGTTTCCTCTCCTTCCCACGACAAAACAGACAAAGAAACAGACATCAGAAGCAGCAGCAGCAACCCATTAGAGCAGTAGCATAGCAGCAGCCGCCTCCCGCTCCTGCTGCTGCTGCTCATGTATAGGCTGCTGCAGCTGCTGCTAGAGAGGCTGCTGCTCGTGTTCTTCCCCTGCCTGGTTGGCTCCTCTGTCGTTTTAGTTGGTGTTTTGCTTGTTTATTGACGGATTTTTCTGGTTTATTTTGTCTGTTTGTTCCTCCCGTCAGCTTCTCGTGGGCCTCCGGAGCCTCCGTGGCCTGGGCTGCGCTCTGCCTGTTCGGGTTGCGGTGGCCCCTACACTGGTACAGGTGCTACTATTGATGGCGCTGGTGCTGGTGTTCTTTTTGAAGATGCCATTTGCGTAGTTTAATGCGTTTTCTCCTCATGACCATGGGGTTTGTCTCTGGCCTGCCGGGCCCCATGCTCTCGCTGGGTGTGATCCTCACTTGTTGCTGGTCGGTAGCAGCAGCAGATGGTGCTCTTGTTGGGGCTTCTGAGGTAGACCCTTTGGTTTCTGCCTGGGCAGAAGGAGAAGGGCTCATTGATGCTGCAGGTAATGTGGAGGTGGAGGCTGTGCCTGATACCGCTGGAGGGGGTAACACTGCTGTAGCTGCTCCGTTGCAGCTCGAGTCGGTTGCTGCGGGGCAGCGGCCTACTGCATCCGTTGGCGCTGTTACTGTTGGTGCCTCTTCTGGTCCAGCTGTTGCTGGTTCACCTTCTGCTGGTCCACCTGCTGCGGGTCCACCTGCTACTGGCCCAGCTGTTGCTGGTTTAGCTGCTGTCGGTCCAGCTGCTGCTGATCCAGCTGCTGTGGAGGATGAGCCTGTTCCCCCCAGCAGCGCGCCCCCCGAATCACCTGGGAGAGAAGGTCTTAGAGCGGGTGGCGCCTTTGGTGAGGAAGAAGCAGAGGAAGAGGAGGAAGATGATGAAGATGAAGAAGACAGCGAAAGCGAGTGGGCAGTGCGTTGGGCAGACGAAGAGGGCGGAACACTTCACGAGGTTTTCAGCTTCGAGGTCCAGGACGACGATGAGGAGTATTCTTCCGGCGAGCTGGGAAAGTCTGAAGCAGGAAGAGGAGGTGTTGGACTTGGTGGCATTAACAAGAAGGATGTCCCTCTCCTTCCGCCTGCACCAGATCGAGGCATTCTTGTGGGGCCCCTTCCAGGCCCCCAAAGCATAGACTGGGAGTTATTGTTTGAAGTGTGGGATTATGACGAAGACCCATACACCCCAACGGAGAGTTCTTTAGTTGCAAATATATCCGGTTTGCAGGAAATTAAACGGGCTCTCCCACCAAAGGTTATTTATGCCGTCGTGCTGCTTGTACTGCTGGCTTCTGCGCTTTCTAATCCCATTGCAGCAGCTAAGAATGCTCGAATTGCTGCAACTCGTAGAGAGATTGCTGCAGCTAAAAGGGAGGGCCATGCTCTTGGCGAGAAGACAAGGTTGCTGCAGGAGGCTGCTGCTGCCCTGCAGGCAGAAGGAGCAGCACTTGCTTCGCTGCTGGCCCAGCAGCAGCAATCCATAGATTCCCTCGAACAGCTGCACGCAGCTGTTGCTCCTCCTACTGATACAGATCTCCAGGAGCATCAGCAGCAAGACCAACAGCGACACCAACAACAGAAACGGCACAACCGTCGTCAGCAGCAGGAACTGCAGCAGCTGCAGCAGCTGCAGCAGCAGGACTTCGGGGCCGACTGGGGGCTGCTCTCAGATCCTGTCGACTTCCGTCTTCGCTCCGTGAGAACTTGGGGCTCCTCTAGAGTCTTTGTTGAGATGGAGCTGCAACGCCTAGCTACTGCTCTTGCAGCACAGATTCAGCCGCAAGAGCAGCAGACAGAAGCGACAGAAACAGCAACGCCAACAGCGACAACTAAAGCGGCAGCAACACCAGCAGCGGGACACATTGCTCAGGACGGAGCAGAAGCTGCAGAGCCACCGGCCGATGAAGCAGCTCCAGCAGGAGACTCAACTGCAGCAGCAACAACAGCAACAACAACACCGCCACCACCACTACCACCAGCGGAAGCAGGAGTGCAGCAACTGCTGCTAGGCAAGGAGGGGAGAGGAGAAGTGGGGCGTTTGCTACAGGGGACCCGTACGGTGTTGACTGCTGTGCAGGCAGCAGCAGCAGGAGGAGCTGGTGCTTCTTGCAGCGTTAGGAAGGGACAGAAGCTGCTGGTGTACGGTCTACTGGTGCTAAGGCAGCAGGAGCTGCGGCGGCAAGCAGCAGCCTACCAGTCGCAGCTGAAGCAACTTTCCGAGGCTGCTGCTACATCAAAGCCGGCGCTGCTGCGGCATCGGCAGGCAGTCTTGGTTGCCATCAGCAAATACCTAAAAACAGCGCGAGAGGCCTTGTCTCTGCAGGCGGAAGTTAGCGCAGCTGCTGCTGCCGCGTCTACTGCCTCCAGTGCGGAGACAGCATCAGAGACGGATAAAAAGACAGAGACAGAGACACAGGCAAAGACGCAGGAGAAAGTGGAGACAGAAACGGAGGCGGGGCCAGAGGCGGAGCCAAAGGAAGAGGGGGAAGGCGCTGAAGTGGAACTTCCAGCCGAGCAGGGTGCTACTTCAGCTGAAGATGCTGCTGCTGCTGCTGCGGCGGCGGCGGCGGCGGCGCCGAAGGCGGAGGCAGCAGCGGAGGCATTTGGCAACTTCATTAAGCACCTGAATTTAGACGATTTGAGGTCAGCAGCGGAAGTGCTGCACCAGCCGGCCAGCAGCAGCTCAGCAGCGAAGCTTGCTGCTGCAGTAGCAGATGCATTGCGTGCAGCGGCTCCGGGGTTTTCTTCAGCAGCAGCAGATGAGGCGATGCTGCAGTTTGCACTTGCTGCTCTGCGGCAGCACACAGGCGCCGCAGAGCAGCAGCTGCTCGGCACGAAGTTAAGGGATTCATACGGGAGGCTCAAGGCGAGGCAGCGGCAGCTGCTGCAGACCCTCAAAGCTGCTCTCAGAGATCTTTCTGCTGCTGCAGCTGATGCTGCAGTGCAGCAGGAACGATCCAAGGTGTTTAGTGATGCTGCAGCGAATGCGATGGAGGGGCTTAATGCTATCAAGTCTGTCATCGCGCAGGCTAGACAAGAGGCTATACAGGCCTGAAAGCCTGCTGCAGCAGGTGCTGCAGCAGCAGCTTGTATTGCAGCAGTAGCAAAAATAACAGCAGTAGCAGTTTCAGAGGCAGCCAACCGCCTCTCAGGGGCTTCGCGTCTCGGCTATGAGATGTTAGGGGCCGCCTCAAAATAGCGTGGCCTGCTGCTGCTGTCCCCGCAGCAGGTGCTGCAACAGGTGCTGCAGCAGCACGAACAGCAGAGAGAACTCTCAACAACAGCAGCAATGCTGCGTGCAGCGGCAAGGGTATAGAGGGGAAGAGCGCTCAAATTGGGCGGTGTACAAAGCCAGAGATACGGAGGACATGTAGGACTGAAGCAACAGGGCAGGCAGTAGCTGCAACAGCAATGATAGCAGCAGCTGCAACAGAAACAGGAGTAGCACTTGATCAGCTTGGATTAGTTGTTCGATGCAATACATGCTACACAGGGGGGAGATGATTTCAGGTTAGGGAGGCAAACAGGAGCAGTGTTGCTGCTTGTTTTCTTTCTTGCTGCTGCACCAGCAGCAGCCTGCGGTGGTGTCCTGCCATTTGCTGTTGCTGCAGCAGCAGCAGCAGGGCTTATTACCGAACTGGCATACGGGTTATAGCTTATCAATAGTTACGTTTTAAGCTTCGTCAGATACCGCCCCAGAAAGCAAAAGAGACACTTGTGTGTGGCTGTAAGGGGGCGGAGATGCCTCTGGAGCTTCGGGGGCGACAATGCATTACTTACATGCTTGAAGACAAACATTAAGTGTTTGAAGAGATGAATTGATTTAAACGGAAAAGAAAAACCTGTTTAGATGTTGACACTAAGGAGACAGTTCTTTCTGCTGGACTGTGCAGACAATAATAGTATGGGATAAATAGGTGTCCCACTGCAAAACAAAAGCGCATGCTGCTGTGTAGCATGCGCATATGCTGCCTTTCCTCGTGTTTCTGCGGTGTAGCGGCTGCAGTAGGTGCCTGTATAGAGGGAGTAGCAGCAAGGGGTGAGCTAAGATTGGTGGGGGATAAGGTGAGGAGGGCAGAAGGGAGTTGGGTATGGGTAGGGGCAACAGCAAATAAACAACAAACTGGTGGAGTTGAACTAAAATGGTGTTTTATGAACTGCAAAATATATTACTTATCGCAGACGTTTTAGGAAAGCATTAAAGGGGAAAAAACTGAGAGCTTTTGTAGGGTCACCGTCAGAGAAGAGTCACACATCCGCAGAGACAAGCACACACTGGAGGGAGGGGGGTTGCAGTGGCATTTCTTCTCCATTTTGTTTTATTATGCTTTTGCATCGTTAGTTCGTTGCAAGTTTCCCTTATTTCAGTAGAATTGGCCACACTGCTGCATGCAGACCATCATATAATCAAGTGTTAGGGGGAAAAGAGGCTGATTGGGCTTTATGGCCTCCAGATGATGCTGGTAGGTTTCAAGCAATTACGCGTCTAGAAAGAAACTAGTGAGTTGAAACAACCATTTAATTTCGTTATTTCAGGTGTATTTGCACAGCAGCAGGCCAATGCTGCTGCATTGCAACAACTGGGGAAAGCAGTGATTGGCCAGCAGGGGAGCTCCTTGTTGCAGTGGTAAATGCTGCCGCTTGAACGGTGGTGGGTTCACTAAACCCATTTCTAATATTTATTTACGTTAACGTTCGTGTGTGCGCATCTGCGAGTTTGTAAAAGGCCTTTTTTATTCACTCCTGCCTATGCAGCAGGCGGCCGAGCACCACAGTGGCGGTGTGTTGTCGGTCGCGCGGCGGCCAGATGGCCCAATGACCAACTATTTATTAGACTAAATAACTCAGGAAACACTGAAATAATTAAGCAATAAGATATTAATGGGCAGTTAAATGTGTAATCGAAAAGTTTTAAATTCCAGCTGCAGATGTTTCAATGCGGGCGATGCCGACGAGTAGCCGCGGCGCAGAAGCAGAGCCCCGTGGCTTCAGCCCTTTGTGGTGTACATGCAATATATATTGCGTGTGAATAAGTGTTAAATGCAAAGCAGTTGACAAATTAAATGGTTGAAATGGAGTTGACAGTCCAGCCATCCGGCTTGCTGCCTCGATCGCAAGGCAAAGAGAGCGCCCATTGACGGTTTCATCCGTTACAGTACCACGTATCCGTTGAGTTTTTGCAGGGTGTCTTGCATTATCACCCTTTTCGTATTCACCACCGTGTTTCCAGGGTCCTTATACTCGGTTTAAGGCCATCGTTCCCTGTTAACAGGTGCAGCAATGCAGCCCGCGGTAGCACAGAACGCCGCTGCTCTAGACGGCGCTGCGGCTGCCTCCGTCCTCGTCTACCCCGTCACTTCGCTGCTGCCACAGACGGAGGCTCTGCGGGCTTTGCTGCAACACAAAAGGGAATTGGTGCGGCTTTCTTAGCAAGAAAAGGTGCAGATGAAATGCAGGAGAGAGTGAATGAGATGCCAGAAGACCTCCCTATATACTCCAAGCTTCACACGTCAGCACTATCCAGCTCCTCCTAGCAGGTTGCAACCCTCGTGACCTTCCTTTTGCTTGAAGTTTTCAGCTGCTTCAGAGGATCAGTAGACAGGAGGAGCTCAGGGTTTAGGGCTTAAGGCTGTAGGATCTAGCGGAGCAGCGATCGCAGCGTAGAATGTTTAAGGATCGGGGATACAAACCTCAAGGAGGAAACGAAACCCCCAAAACGCCTCGAATAGCAAAGCAGCAAGCATCGCATCTTCCGATAACAACAAGAGTATCCATTCGTGGCTCTTGTTGCATACGTCAGAAGAAGCTCCATGCAAACAAATCATATATAGTAGCAAATAGCAAATAACAACCAATAACAAGCAGCAACAAGTAAAAGCGTACTAAAGCAAATAACAGCAAATGGCACCCTATAACAGCAAATAACAATATATACCAGCAAGTAAAGGCAAAGAAAAATACAAACACGACTTAAAAGCGACGGACAAAGACGGCAGCAGTCCGGCGGTCTTCAACTGTTGTCTCGTGCTGGCTGACTTTGTTTACTTCAGCCTCCAAACGCGAAACAGAGACACACAAGGCGAAGGATACGATAGAAATACCTGTGTACACATGCATACTTAGGTAGTATATATTTCCTTATGTATATTCATACACTTACGTATGCAGTTATTTAACAGTACCACAGCAAAAGCAGCACTAGCCTTTTGCTGCAACAGCTGGGTTGCCTGCTGCTGCCATTCGGTGTTGCTTGTATCAGGAGCTGCAACAGCAGCAGGAAGAAGGGGAGCGTCTTCAAGACCAGCGCCTTCAATCTTTGGCGTTGCAGCAGCATGACGAGCTGCTGCGGCGCAGCCAGCTGCAGCGCAGAATGCTGCAGCAGCAGCAGCAGCAGCTCCTAAGAGAGGAAGAAGGGCGCTCTCTCCAAGATCCCAACTTCAGCTCCCTCCTCCGCCTGAGCCGCTCCCCCCGAAAAAACAGCAAAAGCAGCAGCAGCACCAGCGATGAAGACCGGCCGTACGTACCCCGTTTCCTCTCTCTTGGGTCTTTGGGGCTCAATCCCGTGCAAATTCGACTGCTGCTAAGAGAAGGACTCGCCGCCAACCCAGATATTGAAGAACTCGGTACTATATGCTGCTGCTGCTGCTGTGGCTGCTCCTGCGGCTCTTCCTGTTGTGACATTTCTTGCTGTCCTATGGGAGGCACTGCTAGTCCCACTGTGGAAGCTGCTGGTGCTGGACTTGTTGCTGGGCTGGTGCAGCAGCTGTTGGTTGACCTCTTGCTGTTGCCTGCTTCTCTTGCTGCTGTTGGTGCAACAACACTAAAGAAGCACTCTTCATTCTGTTTAGCGTCCTCTTCAACTAGTCTTTAACGTTCTGCAACGAAACGCCACGTGTGCCTGCATCTTGCAATTTTGGGCGTGGCGTATAGGCGATAGGGTTTTGTGTATAGGGTTTAGGGCTTCTGGATCCTGGTCGCGAGTTCAGTACTTGACGTTTCGGATTTAAGGGTTTAGAGGTTTTAGTGTTTTTAGTGTTTAGGGTTTAGGGTTTGTGTCGTTGCGTGTTAGACTTGAGCCGAGTCGGTTTGACTGATGACGAGGGCCCTATGGTGTGCAAGAGTGTGGCAACAATGGAGTGTCTCAAGCTATTCTCACTTGAAGGAAACCCGATAGGAAGGCTCACAGCTGTAGAACTCAGAAAATGCCTCGAGGTCCTTTAGCTTGCTGCTGATGCTGCTGATGGCATCCGTGTTGATGCTGCTGAGATTGATGCTGCAGCTGATGCTGCTGATGGCATCCGTGTTGATGCTACTGAGATTGATGCTGCAGCTGGTGCTGTTGTTGATGCTGCTGCTAACGGTGCTGCTGCTGGGTCCGGCTGGTATCTGGTTTGGCTGCTGCTGCTGTTGTTGATTTGCACGTAGAGCTTGCTTGTGTCGGTGATGCTCTTCCTTAGACAGAAAAACCAACAGCAGTAACAACAACAACAACAGCAGCAACAACATCGACAGCAACAACAGCAACACCAATAGCAGCAGCAACAACCTCAGCATCATGAAGATCACACCCGCATCCACACGCACAGCAGAGCATCTCGATGTGTCCTAGAACGCATAAATACGTAATATGTGCTGCTGCTGCTGCGGCTTCCGTTGCAGACGATGCCTACCCTGGAGTCTTTAGACTTAGGAGGCTGCTACCTTGGAGGGCCTCGCGGCTTCGCCGAGATCTGCCGCGCTTTATGCAGCAATAAAACCCTAAAGTTCCTCTCCCTCAGAGGAATGCAAATCGACCCTGTAAACCCCTAGGGATAAGGGTTTACGGTTTGCGGTTCAGCGTTTAGGAGCCAGTAGCACGCTGATAGAATAAGGGGCCTTCTGCTGCTTCTGTTTTGCTTTTGCTTCTGCTTCCTCTAGAGGTTGCAAGTATCTGCTGGTCACAAGGGTCTAAAGGTTATTCTGTACTTGTTAGGTCTTGGTATCCTCAGGCTGGAGGCGAGTTGTTGCTGGAGTGTCTGCGCAATAACTCGACCTTGCAGTGCCTCGACGTCAGCGACAATAACATTAGTAAGCCTTCCATATTAGCCAGTTAGATAGCTAGCTAGCTAACACGTGGCCAAGACCAGAAGACCAGCAAGTAGATCTAGCGGCGAAACAGAAGCGCAGACTTTGGCGGACACCTGAAGGAGCAGCAACCGCAGTAGCATCAGGTTTCCCTTTCATGCTGAGCTACGTGGAAGGTTAGAGTTCTCGTCGTTGCTTCATTTTACATGTTACACTTGAAGCTGGCCTTCACTGCTATTGCACCGCCTACCACTACTGCAGCTGTTGTTGCCGCTACTGCTGCCGTTGCTGCAGCTGCTGAGCAACACCTGCGGCTGAACGCGTTGGTGTCTGCTAATAAATCTTCTCTAAAAAGGCGAGCTGAGAGGGAGGCCGTGGAGAGGAGGCAAATGGCGAAAGAAGAGAAAGACACAAAATCCTTCCTAATGCAGCTAGAGGCCTTCCGGTCGGGCGTTAATTACTCTTTGCATTAATGCCCTTATTTATATAATAAAGAAGGCTAATTTTTTTAAACATTTACAATACGCAATATATTAAAGAGAAGCTTATCCTTGCCATTTACCTTGCATTTGTTTCACGTTAGAACACACATAATGTCTTTTTAAGTTTTCGTCTCTGCAAATAAAAACCCCATTTCTCTTCTCATCTGGCTTCCTCAGTTGCCTGTTTCTTCTCCTGTGTCTCTTCTAGAGAATTCTTCTATTTCTCCACCTCTACACTTGTCTCTCTGCCTCACTCTCTGTACCTCCGTCCCTGTCTCTCTGCCCTCGGTCTCTCTGCCTCTAGCTATGTTTCTGTTTAAGTGCCTCAATCTACCTCCTTTGCTTCTTTACCAATGCTTTCCATTTCTGTCTTTCCTGCTTCGTGTCATTTTGTTTTTCGCTTACCTCGTGTCTAGTTGTCTTTGCCGTCGTCTCTTGTCTTGCGTCTGTTTCTTCAACTTTATTCAAACTCCTGCGCGTTCTGCTCAAATTCAGCTGCAACCGCTGCTGCCATTGGTGCTTATTCGTCTTCTGCTACTGTTACGGATCGTGCTCAGCTGCCTGCTGGTGCAGCTGTTGCTGCTGTTGTTGTTGCTGCTGCTGCAGATATATATTGTGGGACTGGTTGTGAGTGCAGGTTAGCTGTTGAAGGAAGCGAAAGCCGCTCTTTAGCTCGCGAAGCTGTCAGCAACCTCACATACCTTTTAGTTACTCAGCCATCTAGCCACTTAGCAAGCATGCTGGCTCACTGCGCCTCCTTTATAGACTAGCTCTGTCCCTGTCCATTATATGTTCGTAATACCAGGGTCTCCGTCCTGCCATTTACTGTGATTGCTTGGCTTTGTTCTGTTTACTTTCCTTTGTTTCGATTTGGTCTAATTGCCGTTTTAATCTAAAATTCAGTGCGTGCCCTGGCCCCTTTTTGGTACTGATCCCTTTTGACTTTGTTCTCTTAATTGTCTCTCTGTCCTAGGTATGCATGTTTTCTTAATTGTCTCTCTGTCCTAGGTATGCATGTTTTTATTTGGCTGCTTTTCGTCTTAGGCCGCACTTCAGGATTGGAAGAGGCAATGTGCTGAAGAAGAAGCTGCACACAAAGAAACAGTTGCTGCTCTGCAACAGGTTAGAATAAACCCCTTTTGTTTCTTGCCTCTGTCTCCTGTCATTTTCTCCTCTCTCTGCTGCTTGTCCCTGTTGCTTGTCTTCGTTTCGTGTCCTTGCTGCTTGTCTTCGTTTCTTGTCTTTGTTTCTTCGCTTTCCGCGCTTGTCAGTCGTCGTTCTCTCTTCTGTCTGGATTTTGCTTGCTTCTCTTTGTTTTCTCCTTTTGCCTCTGGTCTTTGGCTTTGGCCTGTGTCTCCTGCTTTGCTTCTTCGTCTCTTGTCTTCTTGCCTTTCGTTTCTCCTTTTGGGTTCCTCTGCTTGCTGTTCCTGTGTGATTTTGAAGTCTCCTTGCTTGTCCCATTGCCTAATTATTGATTAAGTTTCTTGCACACTGGTGTAGGAATTGACTTACTTACTTCTCCTTCGTCTTTGTTTCGCTGTCATTCCTGCCTCCCGCTGCTCCATTATGGGCCGTCAAGCTTTGGGCATTCAAATGCTATCAGCTGCTACTGTTGCTGCTGTTACCGCTGCTGCATCAGGCGTACGAAGATCGCAAAGCAGCCGCACAGAAACGGAGGGCGAAGAAGGGCCAAAAGAAAAAGAAAGCCTAAACCCTAAAACCCAAAAATCTAAAACCGCTGCTGCATCAGGCATAAGAGGATCGCAAAGCAGCCGCACAGAAACGGAGGGCGAAGAGGGGCCAAAAGAAAAGAAAGCCTAAACCCTAAAACCCACAAATTTAAAACTCTACCAAACCAAAAAGCTCTACCCTTCCTATCGGTATCATTTAAGGCCTTGCGAAAGGCGGCCGGTGTCCAGTGCAACCAACGAAAGTCTTTGCTGCTGCTGCTGCAGCCAAATCGAATGAAAGCCTGTGCTTTGCGCAACAGCGACTTGGGTGCAGCAGCAGCTGTTGCTGCAGCTGCTGCTGCAACTCCTAACAAAGAGTGCGCAGCGGCATGAACCACAGGTTGTCGTAAAAATAGAAAAAAACAAACTACTGCTACTACTACTGCTGCTTCCGTTGCTGCTCGTGCTGCAACAGCAGGTGTAGCTCCTGCTACTTCTGCGATACGAGAGACGCTGTAGGTACAGCTGCGTCTGCAGACGCGTAATGCGTTCCGCTGCCCCCAGTACTATTTCATCATGCATATGGGACGGCCCATTGTCACTCCTGTTGCTGGTGCTGCTGCTGATGCAGTTCTTGTTCTTGTTGCTGCTGTCGCTGCTGCTTGCGCTTCTGCTTCTGCTGCTGTTGCTGCTGCTCTGCCTGCACCCTTCTGGAAAGGTACTTGGACAGGTACGAGTTGTCTGTACACTCCAAGTTGAAGGCATCGAGCAGCAGCTGCAGCAACTCCTGGAGAGAGCAGCGTAGAAGAGCAAACAAAGAAAAGAAGACAACGAAACGACTAAGAGCCATGAGAAGACAACCTAACAAACTGGCAGAGAGAAGCGGTATAGAAGGGACGAAAGAAAGACAGACGGACGAAACAACAATGGGACAAACAAAATAACGGGCCAATGAAAGAGCATAAGGAAACAATCGAGATAAGCAAATAAAACAGGGAGTAACTGGCCACAGACACATATTGGGACACATCAAACCCGTAGAAAACACAGGGAAGAGGGACGAGACAAACTAATGAAGGAACAAGAACAAGGAGGTATTCAAACACTGCAGTACTTTGGGAAAGGAAAACAAGAAAAAGACATATTACCGGACAAAGAAGAATAATGAGGGCAAGAAGAATAAAGAATGCAAATAAAACAAAACGCCTAAATAAAGGCAAGAAGATAAGAAAGCACCTTGTCGTGAAGTCCTTTGTCTCCAACAGCAGTTGTCGCTGAAACATCTCTTCCAACATACACGGGTCGCTCTATTTTATTTGGATGTCCCAAATGCCGCAGACAGGACTCTATGCGTTTGCTTGTGTAGCCCCAAGCCCCTGCAACAACACACTAAACGCACGCTTAACCCTCCAGAATTCGCAACTTGAACTCAATGCGTGTCGGAGGCAAGCAGCCCATACCACAGATATATGCAACGTAAACAAACAAATAGAATGAAGGCAATAATAAAATCAACAATAAAGATGTCAGCATTTTCAGGCATTGACTTCCATACGTGATATGCGCATGCATCTGAAACCGAGCGGGCAGCTAGGGACGCTGTTGCAATAATAAAAGGCTAATATAGAGAGAAAAGCGAAAAGACTTGGAATAAAGCACACAAGGACAAGCAAACTAAAGTAGAAGGAAAGCTGTGTGTTTTGGTGGTTCGGCTGCCAAGACGCCTGTTTTCTAAACAAATTCTAGAGAGACTTAGTACTAACAACAACACCCATTTGCTCTATTATCTGTTCTCCGCGTTCCTTGAGATAATTCCTCGTAAACACCGGATGAGCCTTCATCGAATATATTTTCACTTCTCTCCTCCTCCTATTTGCCCGTTTCTTTTCTCTCTTCGCTATGCTTTTCTCTGATTTCTCCTCACTTTCCATCTATCCACTATTATTTCCTGGCGGATATCCTCCATCGCTAACTCAATATAAATACCTCCTTATTGTTATTCTCGGATTTCTTCTCCCCTCTCCACATCCCTACGGCTCTATCAATCGATTAACTATCTACCTAAGTGCTCATTATTCTTGTCGGATTTCTTCTCCGTTCCTTACCTTGGTTCATAGGCTCTTCTTGGGCCCAAACAACACTGCGCAGGTTTGGATATCTCTGAATGTCTCTTATCGCCAAATCAAATGGAAACGGCGATAGCTGCTCAACGCGAGCCAAAGCAATCCGATTGCCTGCAGCAGCAAAAGCAGCAGCAGGTACAACAGCAGCAGCAACAGGTGCAACAGCAACATCTGTGCAGCAGAACCAACAGCAGTAATACCAGCACCTACAGCTCCAGCAAACGAGCTCCCGTAACACCAGCACCAACCAGCATCAGCAGCAACAATCACAACAGCAACATACCTGGGTTGTCTGGGTCATTGTTTTCACCTTGAATTCTTTCTCTTTCAGAAAGAAGGTCATAATAAATCTGTCCACAACATAAAATTAGCCGCTCAACTCGCAGAGGGTCTCCAATCAACTCGTCGGGAATATATCTGCCAGAGGGAAAAGTAAGATAACATATAGTAAAATAAACAAACGCAATACAATATATTGAAACATACAAACTGAATAACGATCGATAATCAATATGTATTCAAGCAGACAAATACAATAACAGATGTCAAAACAAACAAATTCGACGGCATCTACTAAAAAATAACAATAAAGTAACATCTAGTAGCATTAGCAAATGCAATAACATATACAACAACACAAACAAAATAACATCCAACGAAAAAGGGAGGCAAGCATGAACATCAACGGAAAAAATAGAGAACGCGATTTATATTTATATGGGAACTCTAAATATATGGGGTTTATAAGGGGACAATGAGGAACACTGGAAAAGAATAACGAGGCGGTCAATAAAAATACAGTTAACGAAAACGCCTTTCGTATAAATAGAGATAAAACAAACAATATAAATCGCGTTATCTCCTTATGATATCGTCTGAAGAACTCGTAGTATCATTTTTACCATCTAATCCACATTATTCACACAATTCTTACAAATGCATCCATTTAATTATATTCGCACTTTTATTATCGCTTTGTAATTTCCCTTATCCTAGTTGTTACTATAAGTGGTCAAACAAACAACCATGTAATAAAAAATAAATAATAAAGAAACAGACTCTCCGAATCACGTGCTTTCCACGACGCCTTCTAAGAGGCTCTTACGGTCACTAGTGTTTCAACAACGACGAAGACAATGCTACCTTTACTATAGTTATTATGGAGAGGAGAAACAGACCTTCTAAATCGTGTGCCTTCCATAATATCTTCTAATGAGCTCATAGGCTGCCGGAGTCTAAGCATCCGTTTGGGAGAGAAAACAACCAGCGGCTTTCGGAAGGCGCGGTGGACTTGGCGCCGTAGCACATGGAAGATGTTTGCCGGAACAGTTGGAACTACCACCTGAGAGCAGCAGCACCGAACGAAACAAATGGGAATGAAAAATAATAAATAATAGTGAGCCCATTCACTAAATTTATCATTACATCACTTCGAAGAGAAGAATACGAACAAATACAAGTACGCACATACGGCAGGCCACGAAAGCTGCTACTGCTTGTGGGATCTGCACCCTGCTGCAGAACCACAAGCGAACAAACCGGTAAATACGCAAACAAATGAACAAGTCAAGAAGCAACACCCGCCATGCCATACACGCTGTAAAACCAATGAATTCCAATACACTGCAAAAAGCACCAACCAATTCAGCCTTGCATAACGCACAGGAGAGGCGCGGCTTCTGTATTGTGCATCGAAAGCCCGTATGCCAACTTGAACTCTTCAAACAATCCCCCCCACAACCCTAAAACCCGAGCATCATGAAATCCTGAAACAAAGACCAGTAGCCCTGAATTCTCGGTGCTCACCTGTATATTGTGCTGTTGAATAACCGACGAACGCGACAACTCCCAATTTTCTTCATGAATTACATCTTCTCGGTCGTCGCACAACTGTAAAAATCGTTCGATTCGAGCAGAAGAGTGCTCGGGACCTTGCCCGTCGTAGCCATGAGGCAGCAGCATAACCAAACCTAGACACATCCAGGAGCAGCGACAGAAACACACTGATGAAGATACGATATCCTTGGATAAGAAGGTGAAGGAAGAGGATGGAGAAGGGGAAGGAGACGGAAGAGCAGAAGAAACAATTGTGCAACAACAACCAGAACCACAACCCGGAATTTGCTGTTGTTACTGTTGCTGTGGCCACTGCGTTCGTCTCTTGTGCTGTTCCGTGTTTGCTACACTTGCGTTTAATGGGGAATTTACGACGATCTTGTCTCGGCGCCTTATCAGTTCTACGCTGTGCAATGGCGTTTCTATTATGTAGCTTGCGTGTTGTAAGATATGCAATGGTGCTCTAATATTTGTTGCCACCATTCCATAGTATTGCGGCTGTGGGGCGCGCTTGACTATTATTGTCTGTGCATTGTTTACAGCCTGCCCCTGTTTGCCTACCCCTCTGTGCTCGCTGTACTTGATTTCGCGTACTGCTGCAAAATACTGCCGGCGAGCGCGCGCGCGCGCGCTCGCCGGCAGTATTTTGCAGCAGTTGGTGTTTTAAATGTGAATCTTGGTTAGTTTGGTCGGAATGCTTTGTTTGTAATGGATTTGAACTAAAACCAGCCACCCCTACATATCAGCAATTTACCGTTCTGTCGATTCCATTTAACCTCCGCAGACGCCACAAATTGGTCAATTATTATCTGCGCGCCATTCGAAAAATCACCAAACTGCGCCTCCCAGATCGCGACGGTGTCGGGATGTTCCATTGAGTACCCGAACTCGTATCCGAGCGCTGCTCACAACACTGCACCAGCAACACCTGAAACTCCTGCAGCGGCTGCTAAAACTGCTGCTGCACTATGCGCTGCTGCAACACCAACAGAGACGCGTATATCAACAGGAGCAAAGGTAACAGGAGGACAATCAGGTGCGCCAGCAGCATGGCTAGTAGCTGCCGTTACAGCTGTGGCAGAAGCTACGGGAGCAAAAGCAACAGGAAGTGGAGAAAACGACTAGTACTCCACCGCCTCCACAAGAAGCAAACACCAGCAACAAAACAAAACTGTCCCGCTGGAAGACGAAATCAGCCTAAACACCATAATTCTTACCATCACTTACTACCAGCATCATACCAGTAATGATATTAATAAAGACAATCATCATCAACCAGCATCACATCAAATCACACCGAACCGCACCACACCACGTCATACATTATATCATTAACATTAACGCCACGCATCATGCGTACATCATTTATATATAATACATGGTAATTATCAATACCTTTATCAGTTATAATCATTAACACCAGCATCATAACCATCATATTTAGACTCAATATCAGAAAGATGATGGTATTGCTCTTTACCGGCATATTCGGAGAGTGGTGAGTTGCAGACGGTGATAGAGTGCGGCAAATTCAAATCCTTCAGTCCGTCGAAGATGCAGTGTTGCGCCTCCACTGCCTGGTCGTGCAGCACCGCATGTCGGTGCGAGAAAGTCCCGCGCTGTGCATCTTGCCCTGCCAGCCGAACCTGAACCGCAGCAGAAGCTCCTGCAGCAGCAAATATAGGGAGAAGCAGGAGGTCGCACAACAACAGCAACAGGTATCGTAACAGCAGCAGAAGCAGCACCAAGCAAAGAGTAGCAGCAGCGGCAACCAAGAAGAGCAGAAGTAGCACCATCAGCATCCGAAGCAGCAAAAGCATCCCCACATAAGGCAGAGCCGCCGCCAGCAACAGCAGCAGCACTGTATATTGGCGTTCGTACATGAAACCCATCACTGAGCAGAGTTGCATAGGCAAGGTTCTCAGCAGCACCGAAGTCGAGGCTCTTCTCATGTTGGGGACCTTCAACTGCTGCAAGTCTCTGCTTCTTTATCTTGGCAATCGTCGCATGCGGTACAAATCCCTCAGGAATTGTAAATATCCGACGACCCAACTCACGCAATGCAGACAGACGCACACCTGCAGCAACGACAACAGCAGCAGCACAAGTAGCAGGGATATAACTGTTGGCGGAACTCTACCCATCAGCTCCTCTGGTTTTTCAACACGCAGCAGGTCCTTCGCGCATCTAGTTAAGCAGCACAAGCACCAGCAGCAGTGGCTGCTGCAGCTGGTAAGCTGCAGCCTGCCTCGTGTGCTGTTCGCCTCTGCGTCACGGGTACGGCACAGCGTAAGTGACAACAAAACTGAAAGGATTTTGACACCCAAAAATGTCTGGGGCCTAGGGTTTAACGGTTTACTTGCCTGTAACCCGCGGGGGCGACGGATGGTCGGGAGTTACCAAGTGCTTCCACTGGGGGGCATACTGGCACTGCAGTGAGCACCCGCAGGTAAATAAAAAGTGGCATTTAAAATGTACTGCTTAATTGATAACTATACATTTATGCATTGTGCACACGGCTGGCAGCGAGTGAAATCCAGTATATATATTAAGCGAAATGGAGATTGCTATGGTGTATGTGCTGCAAATATGCAAGCACACGACTATTACCATATGATAATAACAATCCCTGCACGCTACGCACATAGATTACCTGATTTGCGGGGACAAATGTTTTGCTGCTCTCATACTCCTTGTTGTAGAACTCCCAAATCTCCGACTTCATTCGCGAGACGTCTTCTTCAGTCATCACCTCCTGCAACACGCAGCAGCAGCACACACGCAGAATACTGGCAATGAACAGCTAAGGAGTTGAAACTATAAGAAGAGCGCAGTGCTAGCTGTGTGCACTCCTCCTGCATGTTCATCTGTCTCCCTCCCTGCGTTTAATGGTCTTTCATTCTTCTTCACGCCGCTTCAACCTGTTTGTCTGCATGTCTATCGGTCTGCGGATCCATTTATGAGTTATATAACTATAATAGGCTGCATTCCCCAAAGACTCCCCAACTCTTCAGGTCACTGTCCCGCTCTTCGTCCTTTCATCCATCTGCCGTTATATTCTGCTTCCTTTCTCTCTGCCGGGTAGTCTCCTAATACGTTGCCCTGCTGCATGTATACATGTTGGCCAGTTTATCTGGCCGTTGCCTTCTTCCTTGTCCCTTTGCCCCATAAACTGCTTGCATGTGTGTCTGTGTGTCTATCCGTATGCTTGCGCGTGCATTTGTGCATGTTTATGTTTGTACTTGTGTCTGTCAGTGTTTATATATATGCGTATATATGTGTGTATATCTGTACCTGTTGAATGAGTTTATTGGAGTAAAGCTCAAGGGCCGTTTTTTTTCTGGCTATGAGAGTATAGGTCAGAGGCTGGGTGAATTTGGGCATGTCCAGTTCGTTGTGTCCGAAGCGCCTGTAGCCAACAATATCGACGAAGACGTCGTGCTTGAATTTTTGTCTAAATTCGAGGGCCAATTCGCATGCAAAAGACACGGCTTCGGGGTCATCTGCATTTACATGCAGAATTGGGGCTTCCACAGCTTTTGCTATATCTGTGCAGTATTTCCCTGAGCCCGCGTCGACGGGATTTGTTGTAAAGCCGATTTGGTTGTTCACAACAAGATGTATAGCGCCTCCTACGCAATATCCAGGCAAGCTGCTCATCTGCAAAGTCTCGTATACAACCCCTTGGCCTGCGAGAGATGCGTCGCCATGTACAATGATAGGGAGAACTAGCGAGCGTTCTGAGTCGCGGCGGAAGTACTGCTGCGCTCGGGTAAGACCCAAAACCAGCGGGTCCACTGCCTCTAAGTGCGAAGGGTTCGGAAGGACGCACATGTGGATATTTCGCTGCAAGTCACGATCAAATAGGTCGAACTCGACACCCAAATGGTACTTTACATCACCAGTATTCCCCCACTCGCTGCCACCGTACCCGGAAACACCCTGAAACTCGCTCAGAATCTGTTGCATCGGTTTATGTAAAACGTTTACCAGCACGTTCAACCGACCCCGGTGCGCCATGCCAATAACGACAGACTCCAAGCCCGAAGCTACTGCTCGTTTCGTTATGGCCTTCATACCGACGATAAGGGTTTCACAGCCATCAAGGCCGAACCGTCGGGTAGTGGAGAACTTGGTGGCGCAAAAGTTTTCAAATAACTGAGCACGGGCAAGTCGTGCGAGAATCTTTCGTCGGCTTTCCCGGCTAAACGCGTACGCTTGGTCGGTTTCTAACCGCTGCCGTAAAAAGTTGCATGCATTAGAATCGGATATATGCATATATTCGACACCTAAGCTGCTGCAGTATGTTTCTTGCAGCCGCCTCAGCAAGTCGCGCAGTCGTCGAGGAGGAGACGCCGGGGATAAAAAACCCTGCATGCCCGGTACCCGTGTCACAAATACCTTCTCTAAGTCTGCTGCAGTGAATCCATAATGCTCCGGCGCCAGATGTAGCGGCTGCTGTGCAGCCCTCACCGAGCAATACGGTGGCTTTCGAGGCAAGCAAAGAGGATCTATAGAAGCCAACTCATGGCCGCGTGTCTGATAGCCGCGCACCATCTGTATCAGACGAGATGTGTCGTGTACAGACTGCGGAGCATCTTCATACAAGGCCAGCAACCCGCTGCCCTCAGCAGCAGTACCAGCACTCTCCCCCAAGTCTGTGCCCCCTCCAGCAGCTCCTCCTATGGCTCCCCCTGTTGTTCCTCCGCCTCCTGCCCCGGGAGGCGAACTGACGCTGACGGAAGCCGCTGAAGGGACCCCTAATGCCTTCAGCCCGCCGATGCCAACAGCGCCTGCGGCGCCAGCACCTGCTGCCGCGCCTGCTGCTCCCCCTCCTGCTGCAGCTGAGTGCTGCAGAGAAGGCGGAGGCACGAAACACAAACTCGGAGGCATACCAGCCTCCAAGTTGGCGAAGTAAGCAGCCCACGATGCATGCACGGAGGAAGGATCCCGCCTCCATGATATCAGCATCTGCTCAGCATAAGAAGCACCTGTTCCTGATAAGAAACCATCTGCTCCTGCATCTGCTCCTGCACCTCCTCCTCCACCCGTTGATCCTGATGATGCTGCACCAGACAGCCGTGCAGCTGATGCGGATAAGGGGCTCCTCCTGCTGGTGCTCCCCTTGCTGCTCACCCCATACCCACTGCCATTCAATATGCTGCTAGTGCTCCTGCTGCTGCTCGCGCAGCGGGACTGCTGATTAACGTGCCACGGAGGATGCAGGGAAAAGGCCGGGCTTGTGCAGCTTCTGACCTGTGCGGCTGATGTCGTTGCGGCTGCTGCGGGTGCTGAGCCGGTTGCTGCTGCTACTGCTCCTGAGGTGCTGACTGTTGCCCCAAGAAGCACCACACGATGTGCCCGGCCAAGGTACTGCCTCCGCCGGAGCTGCTGAAACAGCAGCAGCGACTTCACCGCAGCTGCACACATCTGCGACGGCTGCCCTTGCTTCTGTCGTCCCTTATGCTGCTGCTGTTGGTACGCGCCACACGCACAACTATGCCCCGGCCACCTGCGTAGCAGTAGCGGCGGCAGCAGCAGCGAGAGCGGCAGCAGCAGCAGCTGCTGCTGCGGGATTGGTGAGACAGAGGTAAAAACGCTGTGAATGAGTTAGACTGGGAAAAGGGAGTGGGATGGGGCGAAAGAGAAGCAAGGTGCTGTTGTTGCTCCTTCCAATGCTGGTTCCGCTGTTGCTGCAGGCTGCTCGCGTTGCTGATAACGATGACGATGACGGGTTTTATGAAGCGCTTGAGCAATGACAGCGTCCATACGAACACATAGCAACAATAACAGCAGCAAAGAAAGGCTTTCTGCCCCCCCTGGGGCGCCTGCGCAGCAGCAGCTGCTGCTGCTGCTGGAACAGCAGTTGCTGCTGGCCCGGCTGCTGCTGTTGCCGCTGGTGCCGCCGCTGCCGATGCTCTGCAGGGTTGCAGCAGGGGGAAAATACTTCTTGTTTAAAGGAGACTTCGTGATGCTTGTTTTTATTCGCGGAAGCTGCTGCTGTGTGCTGCATCGCGAGGTATAACGGACCCGGGAGGGGGCAGTAGCAGCATCTGCTGCTGCTGTTGCTGCAACTGCTACGGTCGCCGCCCCAAGGACGGAGCGACCTTGCATGCAGCAGCAGCAGCAGCAGCAGCCTCTAGTAATGCAGCAACAACACAGAGAAAACACTAAGGCCATTCTGTCTAGCAGTATCTGCAACCCCACAGATTGGTGCTCCGTGCTGCTGCGGCTGTTGCTGCAGCAACAGCAGCAGCAGCAACGTAAACTACACCGAGAGTCACTTGGTGGCTGCTGCATCCTTGTCTAGCCAGCAAAAGCAGCAGCAGCTACCGGTCTGCCCCAGGCCCTCTTTTCTTTGTATAGCAGCACCAGCAGCAATAAGGGCAACGGCAGCAAAAGCTGCAACCACAGCAGGGGCAGCATTTGTTGCCGTCACTGCAGCTGCAGCCGCCCCGAAGCATCCCGAGTGTCCCTCACAGCTGCAGCAGCAGCAGGCTGCAACCGCTTCCGAGCTTATGCTTTAGCGGGCCAAGCAGCAGCAGGGACAGTAGCATCAGCAGCAACACCAGGGACGGCAGCTGCATCAGCAGCAACACCGGCGGCGGCGGCGGCAGCAGCAACAGCAACAGCAACAGCAGCAGCAAACAGGGCGGCTGAGGTGCGGCACCTGCTCCACCGAGGCCGCAGCAATAGCACTAGCAGCAGGCGCCGCAGCAACAGGAGGAGCAGCAGGATGAATGTGAGCAGCAGCACCAGCAGCAGCCGCGTCCTCATGGACCGCACCACCTTCTTTTCGTCTCTCTCAGCATTCCACTCGGAGAGGGGACAGACCCTGGCTCCAGACCCGCTCCTGGGGGTAGGCTTCTTCAGCAGCTCAGCAGCAGCTGCAGCAGCAAGGGAGCAACACATCTTTCACCCTCCCGCTCCCCGGCAGACAGTGAACAGCAGCAGCCGCTGAACCCATAACAGGGAATTCAGTAACAGGCCTACTCACAGCACGGATAACAGCCTTAGCGGAAGTACCAGTAGCACCAGCACTAGCAACAACAACGACAGCAGCAGTAGGAATGTGTGTGTGTGTGTGTG
>CAJFCX010000116.1:0-39220 GCA_904066255.1 Eimeria sp. OTU-X | reverse complement strand
AGGCAATCTTGAGGGTATGTGGATTGTCATGCAAAGTAACCGGCTTGAGGTTGTTTTGACGTTTGTGGAGTGGAAGGACGATGGAACCTTCACTATCTGTTGCGTACAGCTTTCCCTGCTGCTACTGTCTCTTGCTGACGAGGCCTCCTTTTTTTGGTGGTTTCATGTCTATTCTTTAAGGCTCTGTCGAGGCCGGAGTTTTCCTTTGGCTAGCTATTAGATGTTGGTAGGTTACAAATTTCTCTTGTTTTCGTGAATGCAGGTGAACATGATGCGATGTATTTGGGTGTTATGGTAGCGGAAAATGACGTGGTTGTTTGCCTCCGCTGATGACCAGGAAGTGGGTCCCAATTGTCTTGTGCGTTTTAGTCCTAGCGGCCGTCTTGTGGTTGGAAGCTAATTACTCTAACTCGTGGGTTGTGATGAAGCCTCTGTTTTTCCAGTGTGGAAGTTTGCACCTACCTCCGTTAATGACGGTGACTTCACCAACTCTGCCTCCGAGTTGCGTTTGCGTCCGTGCTGTTCCATCTTCTGTGAATAATTGAATAGTGGACGGGCGGGCTTTATTCGCCCTTGGTGGAACGTGTGTTGACAGGTGTTTGTTGTTGTTCGTTGGGCCAGACTGCAAAGTGGCGCGAATGGTTGTTGGGCGATTTGTAGACCGAGTCGGTGCGTTGAGTGTAGGCAGAACGCGTGGATAGGAATCGCTAGGTATCACTGAGGCTATCGTTTGGGTATGTGGATTGTCATGCTAAGTAACAGGCTTGAGGTTGTTTCGGTGCTTGTGCAGTGGATCTATTCTCCCCGATGAACTATCTGTTGCGTAGTCCTGCTGCTACTATCTCCTGCTCAGGAGGCTGTCCCCTTTCGTTTGCTAGGTTTGTCCCTAAGTGTTGACTATTGGACACCACGCCAAAGGAGTTATTTCTGCTTACACGATCATTTGTTCGTGTAGCTGTTGAGTGCGCTAATAGGCCAGATCGTGGTGCTTTATGCATCAGGATGTTGATGGGTGACCAGGCGGGGAGCACACGACCCGCCATCCTTATAGCTGAGGCCAAATGATATCGGGCCGTACTGGTGGTACGGCAAAGCTAGCTTCTCGATGATCTCAGCGTTCTGCGGGTTATCAGCAGCGGAAATGCAATTAACAATGTTAGTAGACGTGGGACGACTGCAGTCGTATTTGAGTTTGATTGGGATGTTATTCTGTTTACAACGGCACCTTGGTTTTTGCTTTCTTATCGATTTGAACGTGTCAGCGTTTTGGCGCATTATGGTTGAATTGCTTAGTATGTTGGCTCCAGGAGTAGCGTTTCAACGCATATTTATATATTCAGGCTGGCTCCTACCCCAATCCCTGTGGTAGCCCGCGTGTACAATGCCCTGACTACACTCACTTTCCAGGATATGTAGCCAGGCTAGCTGTGGGTGGCATTAACGCTTCAGCGCAGCGTGTAGAGAGAGAGCTGCCATTTCTAGGGGCATATGGAGTGCGGCATGGAGCATTGAGGAGCCCGTGATGTTGGCTTTGGTTTCGTGTCCAACAACGGTACATGCTACAATGTTCTCCGCTGTCCAATTGTGGCTTGTCTATTCTTCAATGCTCCTTCAAGGCTAGAGAGTTTTAGCTGGCTAGCTATTAGATGCTGGTAGGCTGCAAATTTCCCTTGTGTTGGTGTGCACAGGTGAACATTCAGCAGCGCGTCTGAGTGTGGTGGTAGCGGAGAGGGATGTGGTTCATTTGTTTGGCTGAGATTATGCCCAGGAAGTGCGTATTCATCTTCTTGTGTGCTTGTGTTTAAGCTGAGATTAGGTGGTCGAGAGTTGAGTACCCAAACGTGTAGGTCATGAGAAGGTATCTGCTTTTCTTGTAAGTGCAGAGGGCCGCGCTATTATGCAGGTTTGTGTCTAGCTGCAATAACGACAGTGACTTCCCCAGCTCTGCCTCTTACTTGTGTTAGCGTTCGTGCTGTTTCGCCTGCTGCAAGTAATTGAATGATGCAAGGGCGAGTTTTATTCCTTGGCGGTGGAAAATGTGTTGATGGGTTCTTGTTGTGTTCATTGGGCCAGACTGCATAGTGGCGTGAATGGTTGCCGGGCGATTTGTAGTATGAGGATGTACGTTGAGTTTTGTGAGATCGCGTGGCCAGAAAACTCAGGTAAAGAACGACTATACGGTTGCTTGCGGGATCGCTTGTTGTAGCTGTTGAGTGCGCTCATAGGCTAGAAGGGTACGCTCTAGACGTCTTGATGTTGATGACCAGAAGGGAAACACAGGATCAGGAATGCCTATAGCTGAGAGCAAGTAGTCTTGCATCGTATTGGTGGTATGGCAAGCGTAGCTTCTGGATGATTTCAGGGTGTTGAGGCTATAAGGAGCTGAAGTGCAATTAGCAGAGGTGGTAGTTGGGTTGGCATGATTGGAGTCCTCTTTGGATTTCTTTTTTTGAGCGATTATTCGGCATACGACGGTACCTTGGACTTTCCTCCCTTGTCGACGTGAACGTGGGTCCTGCTTGCCGGTTTTTGGTGCGGGATTGCGTTGCTTAGCAGGTCGGCTCAGGAGTAGCGTTTCAACGCATATTTAATTGGGCTGGCTCGTGTCCCTTTGCCTATAATAAATCCACGTCTACGGTTTCCCGACTACACGCACCTTCCAGGCCAAGGATGTAGGTTTGGTGGTGGCGGCATTCACGGTTCAGAGTATCGAGCAGGCATATCGCTGCCATTTCTAGGGGCATATGGAGTGCGGCATGGAGCATTGAGGAGCCCGTGATGTTGGCTTTGGTTTCGTGTCCAACAACGGTACATGCTACAATGTTCTCCGCTGTCCAATTGTGGCTTGTCTATTCTTCAATGCTCCTTCAAGGCTAGAGAGTTTTAGCTGGCTAGCTATTAGATGCTGGTAGGCTGCAAATTTCCCTTGTGTTGGTGTGCACAGGTGAACATTCAGCAGCGCGTCTGAGTGTGGTGGTAGCGGAGAGGGATGTGGTTCATTTGTTTGGCTGAGATTATGCCCAGGAAGTGCGTATTCATCTTCTTGTGTGCTTGTGTTTAAGCTGAGATTAGGTGGTCGAGAGTTGAGTACCCAAACGTGTAGGTCATGAGAAGGTATCTGCTTTTCTTGTAAGTGCAGAGGGCCGCGCTATTATGCAGGTTTGTGTCTAGCTGCAATAACGACAGTGACTTCCCCAGCTCTGCCTCTTACTTGTGTTAGCGTTCGTGCTGTTTCGCCTGCGGCAAGTAATTGAATGATGCAAGGGCGAGTTTTATTCCTTGGCGGTGGGAAATGTTTTGGTGGGTTCTTGTTGTGTTCATTGGGCCAGACTGCATAGTGGCGTGAATGGTTGCCGGGCGATTTGTAGTATGAGGATGTACGTTGAGTTTTGTGAGATCGCGTGGCCAGGAAAACTCAGGATATCAAGCGCCTAGACGGTTGTTTGCGGAGTGTTTTGCTCGTGTAGCTGTTGAGTGAGCGGATAGTCAAGAAGGGGACGTTTTAGGGGTCTTGATGTTGATCGCCAGCCAGAAAGCACAGGATCCGGACTGCCAATAGTTGGGGCCAAGTAATCTCGGGCCTCACTGGTGATACTGCACGGCTGGCTTGTCGATGATCTCAGCGTGCTGTGGTTATAAGGAGCTGAAGTGCAATTAGCAATGGTGGAAATAGGCGCTGTGCGCTAGCAGTCGTATTTGGATTTCATTTGAGTGGTTGTTCTGCTTACGATGGCACTTTTGTTTTTGGTAGGTTGTCAACTTGAAGGTGCCAGCGTTCTGCTACTTTTGGTGGAGGGTTGGATTGCTTAGTACGTTGGCTCCAGGCGTCGTGCCTCCAAGCAAGTTTATTTGGGCTTGTTTCTGCCCCCCTCCCTATACTAAATCTACGTGTACAGTGCCCTGACTGCACGCACCTTCCAGGCCAAGAATGTAGGTTTGGTGGAGGCGGCATTCACGGTTCAGAGTATCGAGCGGGCACATAGCTGCCATTTCTAGGGGCATGTGGAGTGCGACATGATGCAGTGAGGAGCCCGTGATGTTGGCTTTGGTTTCGTGTCCAGCAACGGCACTTGCTACAATGTTCTCCACTGTCCGATTGTGGCATGTCCATTCTCCAAGGCTCCTTGCAGGCTTGGCAGGGTTGGTCGTTCAGCTCGCTAGCAACTAGATATCGGCAACATGCAAATTTCTCTTGTTTTGGTTCGCGCAGATGAACATCCAGCAATGTGTCTGCATCTCGTAGTAGTGGACAGGGACATGGGCGATTTGTTTGGCTGCGCTGATGACCAGAAAGTGCGCACTCAACTTCTTGTGTGCTTTAATTTTCGCTTCTTTTTCGTGGTTGGATATTGACTATTCTATCGTGTGGGTATTTGCAGGGTATGTGCTTTCCCTTCAATTGCAGAGGGTCCCAGTAGTGTGCAGGCATCGGCTTGCGTGCATTAACGACAGTGGCTTCACCAGCTCTGCCTCCGACTTGTTTTCGCGTCCGCGCTGCTCCGCCTTCCGTGAGTAACTGAACGATAGACGGATGAGTTGTATTCCCCGTCGGTGGAGCGTGTGTTGGCGGGTGCATGTTGTTGTTCATTGGGCCAGACCGCATGGTGGCGTGAACGGTTATTTGGCGATTTACAGTTTGAGGGCGTGCGTTGATTTTTCGCAAAACAGGTGACCAGAAATTGCTGTATTTCACGGAGGCCATGTTGCCTGTATGTTTAACTATCATCCAGAGTTACCGGCTGTAGGGGGTTACGATGATTCTGCGGTGGATCCATGCTACACGTCTGATGACCTGTTATCTGCTTTTCCTGCTGCTACTACGTCTTGCTTACGATGCCCTCCCCTTGCGTTTGCTAGCTCCGCCCATAACTGTTGACTAGTAGATGGCACACAAAAGCACTGTATGGCTGATTTCAGTCCCGTTTATTCGTGTGTTTGTTGATTACGCAGATAGGCAAGAGGGGATGGCTGCAGGCGTCTGCATGTTGATGACCAGGCAGGAAGCGCTGCGCTTGGCATGCTTATAGCTGGGACCAACTAAGATGGAGTCATACAGGTGGCACAGCAAGACTGGTTTCTTGATGGCATCAACGTGCTGCAGTTATTAGCAGCTTAGGTGCAATTAGCAATTGTGTTTGTAGGGGTGGCATGATTAGAGTCGTATTGGAGTCGCTTTTGGATTTCATATGGGTGGTTGTTGTGCCTACGACGGCACCTTGGTTGAGGATTCTGTTTGTTGAGGATTGCATTGCGTACTAGGTTGGCGCCGGGCGTGGCGCCTCCAGAAGTGTTTATTCGGGTTTGCTCCTCCCCCCTTCCCTATACTAAGCCCACGTCTACATTGCCTTACCTACACACACCTTCCAGGCCAAGGAGGTAGGTTTCGGGGAGGCGACATTTACGCTTCGGAGCAGAGAGTGGAACAATAGATGCCGTTTTCAGCGGTATATGGAGGGCGGTGTGGAGCCGTGAGCTTGTGATGTTGGCTTTGGTTTCGTGCCCATAAAACACGCATGCTACAATGTTTTCGGCTTCCCCACAGTGGCCTGTCTATTCTTCAGAGCTCCGTACTGGCCCATGTTCTTCAGTATGCTGGCTATAAGATGTTGGTAGCTTGCAAGGTTGGCTTATCATATTGAGTAGCGCTGAGCATCCTGGCATGTGTTTGAATGTTGTGGTATGGGAGAGGGACATGATTGATTTGTTTGGCTTGGTTAATGTCCAGACAGTGCGCACTCATCTTCTTGTGCGCTTTAGGTTTAGCTGCTGTTTCGTTGTTGAAGGTTGGCAACTCTAGCTTGCGGGTTGTGGCGAAGGCTTTGGCTTTCTTTTGAGTGCAGAGAGTCGAACTAGTGTGCAGGTTTGCACCTACCTGCGTTAACAACAGTGACGCCATCAGCGTTGCCTCCGACTTGTGTTTGCGTCCGTGCTGTTCTGCCTCCTGTGAGTAACTGACTGAAGGGAGGGTGCGTTGAATTCTCCGCCGGTGGAACGTGTGTTGACGCGCGTTTGTTGTTGTTCATTGGGCCGGATTGCATAGTGGCGTGGACGGTTGTTTTGCGATTTGTAGTTTGAGGAGGTGGGCTTAATTTAGGCAGAACGCGTGACCAGAAATTTCAGGGCATCAAACGCCGTTCCTGTTACTCGAGGAATTGTGTGTTCGTGTAGTTGTTGAATGCGCAGATAGTCAAGAGGGCAACGCTGCAGGCATATGGATGTTGATGACCAGGCGGTAAGCTCTGGCTGTGGCCAAGTATTCTCGAGCCCTACTGGTGGAATGACAAGACTGGCTCCTCGATATCAGCGTGCTGCGGTCATTCGCAGATGAAGTGCAATTAGGAATGGTGTTTGTACGGGTGGCTCGATTGAAGTATTTGGACTTGACTTGTGTGGTTGTTCTGCCTACGGCAGCACTTTGGTTTTTGGCAGCTTGTTCACGTGAACCTGGGACCGTGTTGCCGCTTTTAGTTTAGTATTTCATTGCTTGGTAGGTTGGCTCCAGGTACTGTGCCTCCACGCATGATTATTCGGGCTTGCTCCTTCCCCCTTCCCTATACTATTAACTCACGTGCACAGTGTCCTGACTATACACACCTTCCAGGCCAAGGAGGTAGGTTTGGTGGAGGCGGCATTCACGGTTCGGAGTACAGAGTTGACAGATAGTGCCATTCCTCTGGGTGTATGGATTGCGACGTGGAGGAGTGAGTAGCACGTGGTGTTGGCTTTGGTTTCGTGTCCAGGAAAAGCACTTGCCACAATGTTTTCCGCTGTCCGATGCTGGCCTGTATAGCCTTCAAACCTCCGAACGGGCCCAAGGGTTTTAGTCTGTTACCTATTAGGTGTCGGTAGCCTGCAAGATTACGGTTTTATGGTGAGTAGCTCAGAGCATCGTTCAATGGGTTTGAGTGTGGTGGTAGCGGAGAGGGGCATGGGTGATTTGTTTGGCTGCCCTGCTGATCAGATAGTGCGCGCTCATCTTTTATTAAGCTATAGTTTTAGCTCCCCGTTTTTAGTTGGAAGTTGACAACTCTAACTTACAGGTTCTGGTGAAGGCTCTGGTTTTATTTTGACGGAGGGTCACGCAAGTGTGGAGACTTGCAACTTCCTGCGCCGACGACAGTGGGCTCACCAGCTCCGCCCGCAACTTGTTTTTGCGTCTGTGCTGCTCCTCCTCCTTCGAGTAACGGGTGAATTGTATTCTCCGGCGGTGGAACGTCTGCTGACAAGTGCTTGTTGTTGTTTATTGGGCCCGATTGCATAGTGGCGTGAACCGGTGTTTGGCGATCTGTAGTATGAGCTGGTGCGTCGAGTTTAGCCAGAACTCGTTGCCAAAAAACGGTGAATATCACTGCGGCTATCCTGCAGGTATGTGGACTGTCATGATAAGTAACCGGTCTGACGTTGTTTCAAGGTTGATGCAGTGGGTCCCTTCTACACGTTTGAGGGCCTGTTATGTACAGCATTCCTTGCTGCTACTACCTCTTGGTCAGAAGGCGAGGACCACGCGTTTGCTAGGTCCGTCCGTAACTGTTGACTATTAGATGGCACTCCAAAGGAATTGTTCGTGTAATTTTTGAGTGCGCGGATATATCAGAGGGTGATGCTGGGGGCGGATGGTTGTTGACGACCAGGAGGGAAGCACCGGGGCCAGAATGGCTGTTGCTGAGGTCAAGTAATCGCGTGTCTTACTGGTGATACGGCAAGGCTGGCTTGTAGATGTTCTCATCGCGCAGCGGGTATAAGCAGCTGAAGTGCAATGGGCAAAGCTGTTGGTAGGGATGGCTGTCGTATTTGGATTTGATTTGTGTGGTCGTCCTGTCTACGATGCCACCTTGGATTTTGCCAGCATATCGGCATGACGATGCCTGCATTTTGTCGCTTTTCCGTTAAGGAGTATATTGTTTAGTACGCTAGAGCTAGGCGTAGCGCTTGAATGCATTCTGCCCCCCTTCCCTATACTAAACCCACGTCTATAGTGTCCTGACTAGAAACACCTTCCAGGCCAAGCAGGTAGGTTTGATAGAGGAGGCATTCACGATTCAGACTGGCTAGTGGGCAGACAGCTGCCATTTCTAGGGGCATATGGAGTGCAACCTGGAGCCGTGAGTAGCCCGCGACGTTGATTTTGGCTTTGTGTCCAAGATTGCCACATGCTACAATGTTTTCCTCCTTGCGTCGGTGGCTCGCCTATACTCCAAGGCTTGCTTCAGTCAGTTAGCTATTAGATGTCGGTAGCGTGCAAGATTGCGCTGTTATGTTGGGTAGAGCTGAGAATCTTTCAATGTGTTTGAGTGTACTGGTAGTGTATATGGAAATGCTTGATTTGCTTGGCTCCGCTTGTCTCGAGAGTGCGCACACTTCTTTTTGTGTGCTATAGGTGGGAGCTGGCAGTTGGACTTTGACTACTCTAACGTGCGCGTTGTGGTGAAGGCTCTGGTTTTGTTTTGAATGCAGAGGGTCGAACTAGTGTGCAGGGTTTCACCTATCTGCGTTAAAAAGCAGTGGCTTCGTCAGCTCTGCCTCCGACTTTTGTTTGCGTCCGTGCTACTCCACCTCCTGTGAATAATTGAGTGGTGGGCGGGTGAGTTGTATCCCCCAGCGGTGGAATGTGTGTTGACGGGTGTTTGTTGTTGTTCATTGGGCCGGAGTGCATAATGGCGTGGACGGCTGCATGATGATTTGTAGTATGAGGAGGTGCGTTGAGTGTAGGCAGAACGCGTTGCCAGAAATTTGTGGGTATAACTGATTCAAGCCTGCAGATATGTGGATTGTCATGCCCACTAACTGGAAGAAGGTGGTTACGACGATTCTGCAGTGGATTCATGTTACGCGTTTGACTGCCTGTCGTGTACAGCCTTTCCTGCTCCTACTAACCCTTGCTCGGGTGCCCACCCCTTCTTGTTTGCTAGGTCCGTCCGGAACTGCCGACAATTAGATGACACACGAAAGGACTTTGGGGTTGCTTGTGGAATCGTTTGTTCGTTTAACTGTCGAGTAAACAGATAGGCAAGAGGGTGATGCTGCAGGCGTCTGGATGTTGATGGCCAGGCAGGAATGACTATAGTTGAGGCCAAATGTGCTTGGTTGGTACTGGTGATATGACAAGATTGGCTTGTCGATGACTTCAGTGTGCTGCGTTTACAGGCATGTGAAGTGCAGTTAGCACAGCTGGTAGTAGCTGGGACGCGGCTGCAGTGGTATTTGGATTTGATCAGGATGATGGTTCTGCCTACGATGCCACTTTTTCTATCTCGTGAACGTGAACGTGCCAGCGGTTTGCCTCTTCTTGGTGGATGGTTGTATTGCTTAGTAGGTTGGATCCCGACCTAGTGCCTGCAACCATGTTTATTTGGCCTTGTTTCTGCCCCCTTCTCCACGCTAAACCCATGTCTACAGCGTCCCCACTACGCTCACCTTGCAGGTCAAGGAGGTAGGTTTGATGGAGGCGGCATTCACGGTTCGAAGTACAGAGTAGACAAACAGATGTCATTTCTCCAGGCGTATGGACTGCGACGTGGAGGAGTGAGTAGCCCGTGATGTTATCTTTGGTTTCGTGTCCAGGAACCGCAAATGCTACAACGTTTTCCGCTTTCCGATTGTGGCCTGCCTATCTATCCAGGTCCTCCTTTTTCAGCCGGCTAGCAATTAGATTTTGGTAGTTTGCAAGATTGCATTGTTATGGTAAGTAGAGCTAAGCATATTTCAATCTGTTTGAGTGTGGTGGTAACGGAAACGGCGGTGGTTGGTTTGTTTATCTCTTGTGAACAGGAAGTGCGCACTCATCTTATAGTGTGTTGTATTATTATCTGCGCTTTTATAGTTGGAAGATGAATACACTAGCCTTTGGGTTTTCGTGAAGGTTCCATTTTTCTGTTCACTGCAGAGGGTCGCGGTAGTGTCCAGGTTTGCCCCTATCTGCGCTAACGATGGTGGCTTCACCAACTCTGTCTCCGACTTGTGCTTGCGTTCGTTGTGTTCCGCCTTCTGTGAATAATTGAGAGATGGAAGGGCGTCTTTTATTCCCCGGGTGTGGAACGTGTGTTGGAGGCTGTTTGTTGTTGGTCATTGGGCAGGCTTGCGTAGTGGTGTGGACCGCTGTTTGGTGATCTGTAGGTTGGGGAGGTTAGTTGAGTGTAGGCATAACGCTTTGGTAGAAATTGGCAGGCTTCGCTGAGGCTATCCTCAGGGTATGTGAATCGTCATGCCCAATAACCGGATTGAGGTTGTTTCAGTGCTCGAGCAGTGAATCCATGCTATGTGTTTCACTACCCATTGTGTTCTAGCCGTCCTGCTCATACTGGCTCTTAGTCAGGAGGCCGCCTTCTCCTGTTTCCTAGGTTCGCCAGTGCCGCCTATTAGATGCCGCAGGAAAGTCCTTTCCTTAGGGTTGCTTGTGGGATCGTTTGTTCGTGTAGTTGTTGAGTACGCAGATAAGCAAGAGGTGGGTGTTCGGGGCATCTGAATGTTGATGATCAGGTAGGAAGCACAGGACCCGGAATGCCAATAGTTGAGGCGAAGTAGTGTCGTCTTACTGGTGATACGGCAAGGCTGGCTTGTCGATGATCTCACGGTTGTGTGTTTACAAGTAGCTGAAGTGCAGTTAGCAAAGCTGGTAGTAGGAGTGGTACTATTGCAGTCGTATTTGGGTTCGACTTGTGTGGTTGTTCTGCCTACGATGCCACTTTGATTTTTTGTAGCTTTTCGACCTGAACCTGCCAGCGTTGAGTGGCGTTTTGGTGGATGGTTGTATTGCTTAGTAGGTTGGCTCCAGGCATAGTGCCTGCAAGCATGTTTAGCATTTTTGTGCCCCCTTCTCTATGCTAAACCCATGTCTACAGTGTCCCCACTACGCTCACCTTGCAGGTCAAGGAGGTAGGTTTGGTGGAGGCGGCATTCACGGTTCGAAGTACAGAGTTGACAGATAGATGTCATTTCTCCAGATGTACGGATTGCGACGTGGAGGAGTGAGTAGCCCGTGATGTTGTCTTTGGTTTCGTGTCCAGGAACCGCAAATGCTACAACGTTTTCCGCTTTCCGATTGTGGCCTGCCTATTCTTCAAGGCTCTGTCCGTGCCCAATGTTTTCAACTGACTACCTATTAGATATTAGTAGCTTGCAAGATTGCGCTTTTCTCGTTTGTAGAGCTGAGCTTCTGCCAATCTGTTTGAGTGTGCTGATAGTGGAGAGGGACGCTGTTGATTTGTTTGTTTCTTGTCATGAGCAGGAAGTGCGCCCTCATCGTTTTGTGTGCTATATTTTTATCCGGTTGTTTTTGAGTGGATGTTGACTACTCTAATTGTGGTGAAGGCTTTGTCGCTCTTCTGATAGCAGAGAGTCGAACTAGTGTGCAGGCTTGCACCTACCTGAGTTAACAACAGTGCCGTCATCAGCTCTGCCTATGAGTTCTGTTCCCGTCGGTGTTGTTCTGCCTTCTGTGAGTAACTGAGTGATTGACTGGCGCGTCTTATTCCCCCCGGCGATCGAGCATGCATTGACGGGTGATTGTTGTTGTTCATTTATCCACAGTCCATGGTGGCTTGACAGGTTACTTGGCGATTTGTAGGTTGAGGAGGTGCGTCGACTTTAGACAGAACGCGTCGCCAGAAATCGCATTGCACCAAACGACTTTAGGTTGCTTGTGGGATTGTTTGTTCGTGTAGTTGCTGAGTACGCAGATAGGCAAGAGGTGGGTGATCGGGGCATCTGAATGTTGATGATCAGGTAGGAAGCACAGGACCCGGAATGCCAATAGTTGAGGCGAAGTAGTGTCGTCTTACTGGTGATACGGCAAGGCTGGCTTGTCGATGATCTCACGGTTGTGTGTTTACAAGTAGCTGAAGTGCAGTTAGCAAAGCTGGTAGTAGGAGTGGTACTATTGCAGTCGTATTTGGATTTGCCTTGTGTTGTTCTGTCTACGGCGGCACCTTGTTTTTAGTAGCTTTCTTACGTAAAACGGCCAGCGTTTAGCCCCTTTTTGATGGATGGTTGTATTGCTTAGTAGGTTGGCTCCAGGCATTGTGCCTCCACGCATGATTATTCGGGCTTGCTCCTTCCCCCTTCCCTATACTTAACCCACGTGTACCGTGTCCTGACTATACACACCTTCCAGGCCAAGGAGGTAGGTTTGGTGGAGGCGGCATTAACGGTTCGAAGTACAGAGTGGACACATAGATGTCATTTCTCCAGGTGTATGGATTGCGATGTGGAGGAGTGAGTAGCATGTGATGTGGGCCTTGGTTTCATGTCCAGGAACGACACATGCTACAATGTTGTCGGCTTTCCCACAGTGGCCTACCTATTCAAGAGTCCGTCCTGCCGCATTGTTTAGCTGGCTAGCTATTAGATGTTGGCAACATACAAACTGCTTTTGTTTTGGTGAGCACAGGTGAACATCGTGCAATGTGTTTGCGTGTGCTGGTAGTGGAAACGGACGTGGTTGTCTTGTTTGGGAGCGCTCTTGACCAGAAAGTGCGCACCCATCGTTTTGTGTGCTTCAGGGTTACCTGCCCTTTTCTGGTTGGATGTTGACTACAATGTCTTGCAGGTTTTGGTGGAGGCCCTGGCTTTCTTCTGTCTGCAGAGGGTCGCGCTAGTTTGCACTTATCACTGTGGCTATCCCGCGGGTATGCGATTTGTCTTGGTAAGTCATCGGATTCAGGTTGTTTAGATGATTCTGCAGGCTATCCATGCTGCACGTTTCACTACCCGTTGTGTTAAACCTTTTCTGCTGTTACTATTTCTAGCTCAAGATGCTGCCTCCTGTTGTTTCCTAGGTCTGTCTGTAACTTTCGAGTATTAGATGGCATACCAGAGGACTTTACGGTTACTTTCGGGATCGTCTGTTCGTGTAAGCTGTTTGTTAAGTGCGCTGGTAGGAAAGTGAGTTCGGTTGTATCATAGATTGCTGCGTCCAAACGTAGTCAGTTGCCGGTACTGGATGCATAGCTCTATTCCGACCGGAATAATTCCTGTATCTGTTACATTTGCGGTGGGAGAGCGAATGTTCCTTTTGTCTTTTCATGTGAATGTAGGTTGTTCAATAGGTCAAAAGAAGTTAGTATTCCGTGATAATATTTGGGACTGCGATCTGGGGTGTGTTAACTTGGACGGTTTTCTTTCTCTGTTTCGACAACTGGTCTTGTCAGGGTCAGTTACATTTTGCCGTCATCGTCATTGTTCACATTGTTCTCACCAGTCAGTTGCTATGCTCATGGGTCCTATGTTGATCGCTGCCACTCAAAGTTCACCATTCTCCTCGCTTGGTACACTGGCGGAGAACATCTTTTAGTTCTTTGACGCTGGATGTTCGGTGTGTTCCACTGCTGTTTGCAGAGCATTGGCACACTTGTTGAGGACTTTGAAAAACTTGGTGTGCGCCGCATCCATTGTGAGATGGGGCCCACGACTTACGCCTCCAGTTTGTTTTCTGGAGATGAAATATTTGTAACTTTATGTGGCTGCGCAATGACTGGTTAGGTGACGCCAGCATCTAAAGTGCCTACCTACATTCCACTATTTAGGCGGTACGCATGCCGGTGCTGCAGCTACTTTCCCATGCAAATGTGTGCAGCATTAACAGCGGCGCTTTGAAAACTAAGGCTTTCATATTCGCTTGCGTCCTTGCAATTCATGTTGTCTTGAACACTGCACTGATAGGCGCGCTGGCCCCGTACGTGCCATTTGCGTAGGTGTCCACACAGTAGCTTTGTGTCACATACACAAAATGGAGACATTGTATGGGAAATTTGGAATGGCATAGGAGGTATGTGTCCGTTGCGAATGACTTTGCTGCTCGTTGGTGACTAGCGGGGCAGATGTGTGCTCCTTCTTCCCCTGTATTTGCCTTCACGTTTTGCTGACTTCGTCTCCTTGTACTTATTAGCTATGCCATTCCATATCCCAAGCCAGTTGAAGTGTTCCCGTGCGTTTGGCAGAACCTGCGCTCCGTGTATTTTCTGGGTGATGCGGATTTGACGGTAGGGCGGCTCTAGCTCATCACTGCAATACGTTTCAGCTCAATAAATATTTATGGTTAGTTTTCAAGCCCGGTTACGCTTCTACTAAAGCTGCAACGCGCATGCCGGCAAAGGAATACGACTACAGGTTGTTCGTCTCGATAAAGGCGGTGCGGATGCAAAGACTGCAGTGTTCCTTCTCGTCCTCCTACTCTTTCGTGTTAAAGAGTACCTGTTTACTATATCATATAGAAAATCTGTTGGCCGCGCATCGATAGCAAAGTATTTACGCGTAACATGTACCTATCACCTCTTTGCCACCTAGCCTGACTGCCTATACACGTTGAAAACCTCTGCTCCCGCACGGCAGCACTTTACAGTTCTGTTGGGGGCAACAGTTTGTTGGAGCTTGCACTTTTCTGGGAGGGCGGTGAGAACGGCGTGACTTTGCATCGGGCTTGACAGCGCTGCAGTTACCTTTTGTTGCTCACCTGAGGGCATGGTCATGATGCCGTCGTCGTAAGCTGCCTTCCCATCATTTGAGACACAGTCGGTACGTATGGCTCTGCGAGTCTCCCCGCAGCAATTTACAATTATTAGCGAAATTAACAATGAGTTTCGCACATCCTCCTGATTGTATAAATTCTGTGGATATCACCAACTATCTCCCTCGATTCCCATCACGGCGTGAATGCTTGCTTTCAGGTAGCTGTGGAACCTTTGGCCAAGACTTCAGGAGCTTTAGAGTATGCAGATGCTCTGCGCGGGATGAACTTGTGGGTCCCAGTTTTGATTTTTAGCTGCTTGTTATTGCACTACTACAAGCACTTCTGCCGCCATTGCAGGGGGGATAGATCCACCAAGCATCAACATTGTTGCCAGCCGGATTCATCAATGCCAGTTTCATCGATGGTGGCAGATTCGGTAATTAATTCGCAGCCTTCTGTAACGACAGTCTTAGATGAGGCGAAAGAACCCTCTAAGGTTGACAGCTTGTCGCCATCGGCGGTTCAGCCTGGCAATCAGTAATTTGAATCCTTCGATTGTCTTTTCAAAAATATCGAGGGAATGTCCGCATATTTAATCACTGGCCTTGTTGCGGTAAATCTGCCGTCAGTGTTTGTATTCTCCTGAGAGGGAGCATGATGTGCTTTCCGCTAGAATAAAGAAAATTACTTTTCCTTGAGGGATTGCAGTTGTTAATTTGATTTCGCCCCGCGTGCAACACACATGCGTAGAAAGCGGAGGAGCAAATTTTAACTCTCTACACTTTTATTCTGCTTTTTTCGATAGCGTCAACAGGGCCAAATTCTTCATGCACAGGTCACAACGTCGCCGAGTAGTTGCTACGAAGCAGAAAAAGCGAGGTATTAACGCATAAAATTGTTATATCATACAAAGTCGCTATAATATAAAAAGTCCTTTGAGGAGGCAGATTTGTAGAACATGCACACGTCCGGTGCATCTACACACGGAGCACAGTGAATGGCTCCAGGCACTTTTTGCTTCCTTGGCATTGAACTGTGAACCCAGTCTCGTCTATGCAACACTTGGAAACGAAATTACTTGAAGGAACGAAATTCACCTAAAGGAGGGATCCTGACCGTCCTTGGCTCATTTAGCACGCCGATCCAAACATACAGTATAACTTTGGTCCCAGTTATTGGCATTTGACGCTTCTGACCCTTTAAGAGGAGGCAGCATTTCACATGAGCTCCAGACAAAACACTCCTCCTCCTCTGCATACCTCTAGTTTTGACCCGGGGTCATGGCACTGAAATTACCGAGGAGACGGCTGCACTGTCCCCCCTCTTCCGCCTTCAGTCCCCGGAGCGAACTGGCTATAGTACGTATATGTGCGCATAGATGACTGTTGATTGGCTAGGAAAATCACACCACCGCTTGGTGTTTATCGGGAAGATGGATGCCGGCGGTGTGAAGTGTTTCGGGAAAGCAGCTACATTTCCCGGAAAATCTCCTACCCCCTCTCATCTCTATCCCCTTGAAGCACGCTTTTCTGCATAGCGACAAGAGGGCACGCCCGTCACAAAATGAACAGCTCTCTGCCAGAGAAGCGTTACTACAAACATGAACCCCCGGGAGTACGAGAACTGTCTGCAATTGTAAAGGGTTTCGGCTGCTTCCTCTCGCCTATATGCACACATACACACGCCCATACACCCTTTCCAAGGGGACCTTGCTAATCTGCCTCCGGCTCCTCTCACGGGCTTCCCAAATGCCAGGCTGCCATCTGCGTTGAACCTGATGAGAAGGGGGACGCCAAAATGGTTACAAGGAAGACAAAGATGGGCAAAGGGGACACCAAAATAGTTACATGGGAGACAAAGCTGGGTGATGGCTCTCCCGTTTAGCTGTTTGCCGGTCTAACCATATTGGCGACAGCATGCTCATTGAAGACGCTCATCAGCGTGGTCAATGGGTCAAGGAAAGTTACCTCTGCAATTGGCCGGGGTGGCACTTACTGCTAGTATCCAGCATTACACGCAGATGATTGGAGAGGCTGTCTCAAGGTGTAGTACTAGTACAATGTATGCATGCATCCTCCCTTTTCTGCTGCACGGGTCGGGCCTGCTCAAATGGGAGCGAAGATAAAAGCACTGGCGAAATAATATACGGATGCAGCAAGCAACTTCCCAGAGGTATGAAATATGTTTACCATAGCAGAACATTTGTTAGGAAGTAGCCAATGCGTAGTTAACCTCAAATGGATTACATAACCGTCACAAGGCAGCATTGGTTGTTAGCTGCAGACGTAAACTGGCTGAGTCCCGAAGTCACTTAGATCTAGTTCACTTTCCTGGTGAGTTCGTTGACGGCAGCATGAATGCCTGCACAAGGGTGTACTGGGATATGTAAGTACGCTTCATCGCAAACAAATGATGAATAGGCCATTGAATCCCCTACTCAACCTAGTAGTTTGCCGATCATCGGCACTTTTCCGTCGTCTGTACAGTACTCCGTCCGAACGAGCTAGCTGACGGTTAAACAGTGCAGCTTCCCCGTGTTTCGTCCGATTTCTGCATCGATACCCTCCAGAAGAGGGTGCCATGTACATCCAGCAACTAGCTACAGCAGTTGGGGATAAGCTGAGAGATACTTCGATTCGGTGCACTGTTTTTCCGACGGGTGGACGCCACACTAAGGCTTTTTTAATACAGATGAGAGGTCCCCCCCTTAGCTGTAACCTGTTCTGGTGGCCTATCCATTGAGTGGATCATATCCGCCAAAGCCGCTCTTCGTGAGACCATCACGAGGTTGCGCTTGCATATTTGTTGCATTTCCAGCAACATGCGTGAACCTTGTTCGAGTGTCTACTCTCGTTTCTCTTTGGAATGCCGATTCCACGGCTCACTGTGAAAGATGCATGAGCGGTTGGAATCGTTGATAATGGCGCTCAGTCTTTGGTTCCAGTCACACGAACCTGTTTTCTTGTGAGGAGTCCAACCAGGGTCTCGCCCAGTGCATGCTAATCTCCATGTGGTGATGTCGAGGTGAAGTTGTCCCAAATGAAAGTCCCGTATCATGGAAATATGATCCATGCATAGAACACAGCTGCTCTTTGTACCTATACTTTCCCTGGCAAGCATGGCCCGCCTGCTATTGGATAAACGTAGTCGCATGAGCTTCTCCAAGGCGCAGGCAGATAGGATGCACCCTTCCTCCTTTTAGTTGCCTCTCTCCCGCTCACGTAGTTGCCTACCGTCTTCATGGGACACTCCTGCTATGCACCATGGAAATACACCCAAAGCTTTAGATATTAGGTTGACTTCCCAGCCTGTTTGAGCAGCAATAACAACGGAAGATTCATATAAAGCCATATAAGCATACAGGAGACTCTAGGTGGATATTGCTATGGAGGCGTCATCGCCGTTGGCCCCGTCGCTGCGTCCTACGATGAATGGGGTTCCCTTCTGTTCCAGCATTCGGTCAATATCTCTTCCCCAGCCGATGTCGGCTATCATCATAGCCCCAGTATCTATAAGCAGCATATCTATATCCCTTCCGAACGCATGTCCTCCTTCCTTGGCTTGAGTGATGGAAGTGTAGGTTTCTTCGCTTCCACACGTAACAGTGAAACATTTCGGCGTGTCTCCCCCTTCCCTCTCCACCCCTTATGTCCTTCTCTGCTGCTCATCCGGTTGCCGGTCTCCTCCTTCAATGATGCGTAGCATAGTTGTCCCCTGTAGAAAGGAATTCTTAAACGGTTGGAATTCCGTTGGGCATGGACTAATATTTCCACTGGCTTCCGTTGTGTTCACTTCCCTACTCCCTAAGCGTGTTCAATTGCTCAACCGGGAAAGTACGTCTACACTTCAGAGCTGGTGGGAAGGATTGCACTTGTCTAGAAGCACAGGGATATGCCAATAACAAATGCAGCTCTTCGGGTACATCTGGAGGGATAAAACAACCCCACGCCCCCCACGCCCCTCATTCCGGTGCAAAAGAAGGCTTATATTGCCTTTCCGTCAAGGGAAGGTTCTCAAGAGCAGGTTCTCAGTCCTCTCTGCCACTCGAGAGGGCAAAAGGGTCACTCCTTGCGTGCGGTAAAGCCTCTGCGCAGTAACTATAGTTTTTTTTTAAAGCATGGCAAAGTGCCTTCACGCCACACAAGCTGTATTCATGAGGAACCCTGTCGTGAAGGTGGACTTCTCAACCGGCGCCATCCCCACTGACCAACGCCGTGCTTCTGGCGAAAGTCTGCCTTAACCGGGGGTCGTGAAGAGCTGTCAATACATATACAAAAAAGTCCTCCAAAAACAGTTCTACTCGTCTCCAGTCCCCATGAGCCACAGGCACAGCGGTAAAAAGGCCAGTGAATTTCGAGAAGAGGCGGCCAATGTTCAAGATTCCGTGCACCAATCCTCGGTGCAAGGCAACCCCTCATGGAAACGCACAGGTCCGCTGCTGATGTAAGCGCTAATACAGTACCTAACTGTTGAACACCACATTGATTTCAGTAAGCAGTATGCAAGCCAATTAGAAACACATGCACCCACTGCAGACGGACCACGCTTTCCTACACTCCACGGGCACTTGTTATGTCTGGAATTTAAGATGGGCCCAAGATGCAGCAACCATCGACAGATTAATGGACTAATTATTTAAGTCATGAATGAGTTTAGATACAAAAATACCCAATAGATTTGCTTGCTTAACTTCGTGTAGTCATAAAACCAGACGTGGCAGTGTTTGTGCCGATTTGCAAGGTCCTCCAAACTGCTTCGAGCTAGTACAACTCTCTCGTGAAGAGCACCCTAGTCTCCTGAAAGCTTGAATACTTAGTACTTTTGTCAGCGTACTTACCGAACTTAATTGTCTAAATGCATCTTTCACCTTAAATAAATCTATCTGTGTGCATGCATAACAAAAGTGTAGGCAATGGGTTCACTGCACTGCATGCAGACAGCGCAGCTGCAGCATTCTTGGCGTCAGTCCAATGGGTCCTCATATATTACATATTTCCTAGGGGGCCGTTTGAGTCTATTTTCGGCTCAATTTCGCCTTTTATATTAGATGCGCGTTCCGTGAGAGTTTCGTAGCAATGGTTAAATGCAGGGGCTTCAAGCCCCAAGGTCTTCAATTGAATCCAATCAAACGAGTGGCCAGTGGCGGGTGAGAATTTATGAAAATAGATGTCAGATCACCAGTATGAATCATTGGCTAGATTGTCAATAATTGTAGGGCTTGCGTGATCTGCCACCACTTCTAGACCAGCGGCACACCTTCACACGAGAAGAACTAGGGAGATTCCTGTAAAAGCAGTACTAAGGGTATTTTATGCCCCAGGACGGCACATGAAGGCAAACGGCGTCTGCAAATCTTCAGATGTGAAAATCTGCTTCATAGTATCAGCCACGTCCGGCAACTACCCAGGCTGCTGTCCTGAACGCTTTCCCATGAACATGTGGCTGCTACTGTTTAGGCCCTCCCTTGCGGAGAAGCTCGGAAGGAATTCGCGGCCAACATGGGATCAGTTGCATAAGATGCTTAAGAAGAAGGAGGCGTCAAATAGCGAATTCCTTGAAAAGTATGAAAACGAATGCTTCAGTAGAGAACTGCAGGTACGGGTCAAGGCGCCAAACCAGTTGGCGTGCAAGCAAAGCATCTACCATAGCTTTTCTGGGATGTTGCGCAGTGTAGGGGATATTCAATATCAAACATTTTCAGTCCATGGAATGAATTGGCTGCCCGCATCTAGAGAATGCTTGCTGTTCAGAACTTCAGAAATTCAAGGATCGAGGAGCAAGAGCGGCAACACCTGGAGGCGGTCAAGAAGGAGGCAAAGAAGCGACAGCGCCGTGATAGCTCTAGCAGTGACAGCAGTTCAAGCGGAGACGAGAAGTCTCGCAAGAAGAAGCGAAAGAGGGAGAAGGACAAGAAACGGAAGCAGAAGAAGCAGAAGAAGGTAAGATAATTCTAACGTTTTCTGTGGTTAAAGGTGCGCATCATAATGTAGCATAAGTTGTATATATTTCTTGTTTGTGGGCTGTTGCAGGCGAAGACATCGGGCCATACCGATGAAAAAGCCACTGAAAGCGTCACGCATAACCCCTTCCGGCTGTCAACCTTCTTTGAAATGGAAAAGGAATGACGCGACGGCGTGTCGAGAAACCGCTAGCCCATGCGATTTTGTACTTTGGTGGAAGGAACACTCATCGAAGAAAATAGGGGATATCTGCGTTGCTCCATTGCTGGATTTCAACATGCCGCTAGAGCAAGGATTAGCTTAGGTTCCGCAGCTGTGGAAGATATGTAGCAATTTTTTATCCAGAAACCTAGCTGTGGTGTCCTCGAATGCCGTCAAACGCTGCCTTACATGCAGTTGGAGGGGCATGTAGTTTCACAACAGTACTGTCTAGTGACACCCACTAGATGTCACCGGAAGGCGCCTAGGGGATAGCTTGGAGGCGGGCAACCTGAATTTGTGTGTAGTTTAACTTATACTTTGTGGATGCAAAGAATTGGAGTGCCGTTTAGAATTCGTCTGGGGGTGGGAGGGAACATTAATCTCCGATTACACGAAACGGCATGCGGGCTATTCGCTAACGATTGGCTAGGCCACATTCAACCCTAAACAGCGCGCATTCGTCCTGGAGGGCGTCACGCGTCCGTTGCACTGGGGAGAAACGCCACGAAAGTGGTGGTCCGTAGCGGGCCCTGTATTTGTTCCTTGTCTCAGATGCAATGGAAAGGAGCACACTGCATAGTTCTGGACAGCCACCTGCGGATCCCTGAAGTTTGAAGTGCAAGAAGCTTGCAGGTGTGGATTCATTTGATTATAAAGCGTCTGCTGCGGCGGGTGGGCACGCTGTTGCAGCAGCTGCTGCCTCTGGTTGCGCTGCCGGTTCAGATGCTCCGTTAGTTGTTGACTTCTTGGGAGAACTTGCGCCCCTTGACGCATATAAAGATGTTGGTGCTGAACCTCCGCTGTGGTTGTCAGATTCCCGCGATTGCTTACTTCCGGCTGCACATCCGCGTGCTTCTGCTCCGCTGATTGTTGCCCCGTACATTGATAGCCCGTGGGAGAGGGTTCACGCCGCTCATTCGACCAGGGGCCCCCTTGCTGCAGCTGCGGCTGATTCTTTTGCACATCGGGTTCCGGAAGCTGGCTCATTGGTGGACTCATTTGTGCTTCCTGGGAAGTATGAATTGGGTGGTGGTACTGAGGAGTTGAGGGGCGCTGTTGACGTAACGCTTGCAAGCACTGTTGCTGCTCCGTAAGGCTTGGGACCTGGCCTTTAACGTTTCCAGCATACCTTGACGAGTCTTGTGATAACTTCTGCAGAGGCGCAAATGTTGCAGCTTCCGAAGGAGGCTGGCGCCGCGCTTGTGCCGTCCGTCCCAGTGGCTCTTTCCCGTCAATTCCTCTAAGCGTTTCCCTCATCCCCTGCAGCTTTTTCAACGCCCAAGTGCCGAGTGGTGGGCTGGGCTCTAAATGATTTAACCCAGTGGACGTTTCGCCGTGCGCCGTGGCCTGATTCAGTATCCCAACTAGTTGCTGGTCCACGAGCAACAACTGATGCTCAAGATCCCTCGTCCTTTCTTGGTTGGCAGCCAGCTCATCTTGTAGTCGCATTTTCTCCTCTTCTGCGCATGCCTTGGCTTTAGCATGCTCTGCAGCAAGCAACTGTAGCTGACGACGCTCCTGGGAAATAACGTCGAGCTCTTGCTGCACCCGTTGCCTGTCTCTGTCTTCCCCTTTAGATGTGGGAGGATCAGCATCTTTGGGCCCTTTTTGTTTCAGCTCTCCTTGCAACGCTATTATTTGCCGACGGAGAGCACCGATCTCCTGCGTGTGCTTCTGTTGCTCTTCAGAGGAACGCTTCTCAAGGTGTTTGCACCAATCGTCCCTTGCCTGTACTTGCTTCTGCAGCCCTTCAACAAGTTGTATTAACTCTTGAACTTGCTGTTCACTTCCACGGCCTCGATTGCCACCCTCTTGCTGGCTGACATCCTCCTATAAAGAACATATTACAGCAGGCAGCCAGGGGCACATACGTCTTCAGCCCATGCCATGGTTTTGGCATGCGCTGCAGCAAGCAACTGTAGCTGATGCCAGCAGTGAACTCATAATGTCGTTTTAGGTTTACTAAAACCTAGAGCGGCCTTTTGAGTCGCTGATTGGCACATTTGGGTTTTTTGAACAGCATATGTCGGGTTTTTGACTTCAGTCCACGAAGTAACAAACTTTAGAAGATTGTGTTACTGTGTTTCTTTTTCGCTGGTAGTCTTCATGGAAAGGGTGAAATTACACACAAAATTTGCTAGCTAACCTACAATGCGAATGCCAGGAAATTCGTTGTTTGCCCCAGTTGCATTCGGCTAATACTATTGAAGGCCTAAGAGATGGACGTTTGTGACCGGTGCGCATGCGCATAGCAAGGAGCATTTCACAGGCAGCTAAGTGCTGTACAGTACTGCCGGATTCCTGGTTCTGCAGAGCTCACCCTGTGAGTTGACTCCCGTTGTCCCCGTTGTCTGTTGTGTCCACTCCTGCACTGGCGTTCTCCTGCATGAGCTCTAAGCGACAACCATCCAAGCAAAAGGAGCCGGCGTTGCTGCGCTGCTCTTTGATAAGCGTTTTCTGATACTCTAGCAAGGCGCAGCGCTTGTATGACGCGACGCTTCCTCTCCAGCTGGGCTCTTTGTGCCCAAACAAACAAAACCAGCCTGAATGATTAACAAAGTGATGGGCTGCGTCAGTGGCAATTTACCTAGGAACGCTGGGGCAAACGCAAACGGCAATTTGAGCTAACCAAGCGGAGGATATTCGGCAGTCTACTCACTTCTTTGTCAGAATGTCTTTTTGGCGAACAGCTTGGGCGTTTAGCCACTTAACAACCTTTGCTGTCGAAGAAAGGTCACGCATACTACATGGAGGGAGTCCTTGTTGAATGGGGCCGTCTGGAGAGAATCCTTGAAGTCCAGTTGACTCCGCCGAACAGTTTCCAGGACTCTTCAATTTCAGTTCCCCTCGATCCTGTGTTAGAACCTCCTGAGTGCTTCCTCTTCGTCTAGTACCCAGTGCGTCTGCACCTTCGCTAACGCTATTTTGCATTTTCAACGAATTAGTGGGAGTTGCCTGAAGAGTCGATGTGAGTGCTTGCGGTCCTTCCCCCCCGTCATGCACGGACTCCTGTGTAGAAGTTCGTTTGTGTTCCCCTTGCTGTAACTGGCGGTGCCGCCTTTGGCTGAGAAGTAGCTGCGCACGGGTCATTAGGCAGTCGAGCCTCCGGATACTCGTGGTTAAGGTGCTCTTGCGGTCATCTGACTGCGAATTAAGGCGTACCGAGCACTCCGATGGAACAAGCCCTTCCACTGGCATGCAGGAGGCTACAGAGTGGACAGACTGCGCACTCCGGCTGGCAAGAGTAGCTGCAAGGCGATGGGTCTCGTCTCCACGAACCGAAACACTGTCATCAGGAGACAATTCTGGCTCACCACCTAACTCTGTTGCTCGACCTGCTTTTGTTGTACAGGTAGCAGGCGTCCAGCGCTCCTGAAGAATTCGGGTGCGTTCATGACCCAGGCTATGTGAATGCACAATTAAGCTGTCGATGCTCCCCTTCTCCATAAGTGTTCTGCTCGATGCTACCACGCCACATACACTCGAAGGCCTTTGGTTGCTTCTGAGATTTAATCCCGAAACAAGTCGTTGGGATTGCTGCGCTTTCTTAGAAGTAGAACTGCGCGAACTCCGATCCCGTTCTCCCCGTGCAGCAGCTGCGATCGCCGATGCAGCTAACACTGCAGCTACTGAGAGTTCTTGCTGCCGTCGTTGGTGACGCTGCCGCTGCTGGTCCGTTGCTACATTATTTGAGGCAACGCTGCCATTTAGTCCAGACATGCTTGGTTGCCTGCTCCGTGGGGACAGTACCTGCTCAGTGTCTTCCCTTTGAGACCAGTATGCGGGGGCAGTTGCGCTCTCATGGCCAGCCGATGCACCGTGGCAGCGAATCCCCTCACCATGCGCGCCGGCCTGTAGTCTCGAAGTGGAACTGGAAGCGCGCGCTGCCTGTGTAACCGCTGCTGTCCCAACATCATGTTGAATTTGTAACCCATTAGGGCCCTGGTATGTTAGCCTGCTTGTTTCACTTTCGTGGAGCTCACCGGGGCTTACGGATCGTTGGAGGGTTGTTGAAGCTACAGAAGGTTGGGACGGAGCTGTTAAGGCCGCTTGAAGCATTGCCTCAGACGTGGATAAGAAGGGCCCGCTGTTGCCGCTTAGACGAAACAGCATTACGTTACACCGATTGGCGCCGGTAGCACTGATACTGAGTGAGTCAAGGAAGAGCTTCTCTAACTTATCCAAGGAGGTTACAGGACTGAGCAATGCGGCAAGCTCCTGCTCCCCTTCCGCTTCAATTTGGATGGCTGGACCAGCATGATTCCTGGATTTAGGAGAAAGGTGTGTAACTGGAAGCCTCAGCTTGATTTCCTGTTGCTTCTCTGCGATATTCACGCAATGGAGAGGGATGTAGAGAACACCAAGCAAATCCTCGGGGCGTGGCAGCGGTATTGAACCATTTTTCCTGTGGCTTCCGCCCTCGGAGATTAGAGGAGTAGAGATATTTGATGTTATACGACTGCGGAAAACTCCCACTGTCAAGACCTGCATGGCACAAACAGCAGCTCCAATAGTTCGATTGAAGGGGAGGTGCATTTTGTGGTGTTAAGCTTTGCTGACAATACCAGAAAATAACCCCTGCATACAAGACACTTACAAAAATGGATTGAAGTTCATCTCCGGATGAGCTCCCCTTTTCAGCATCTTCACCCAGTGTATCTGCGTGCCTTTCAAGCACAGGGACACCGTCAATCACTAGTGGCCCTTGCCCCCAAGTGCTTGACACAAGCTTTGGCGGCGGCAAAGGAAGGCATCCGGCCTCTGGTGACCGAGTGCTAGACTGTGCAGAAGAGGCAGATGAATGCACGACACACTGCGTAAAGCTGTACTTGTAGACTGCACAGTAGAGATTGGGCGTCCCGCAAGAGACACTAGCGCCGCGCCACCGTGCCGGGCCTGTTATCACACCCCTCATCATGCGTGCTCTCATAGTCTTCGTCTGATCAACCTGAAGCGCTCCTGCTGGCAACTGCGATCGCACTCTCTCGAAACAGACCGTGTCGGAATCCGCAGTATGATGGAGGACCCGACCCTTCGATTGACCGCAATATTCGTGGTTCGGAGGAGAGGACCTGGACACATTTTGAGGAGTTGATGGGCGCAAGGGCGTGGCCGCTTGTTCACCTGCTGAAGAGCGGAATGTGGCCTCTGACATTGCCCGCTCAGTCCCCGAGTCCGTAGGGAGACGCCGAAACATGGAGCAATTCGCCACTGGAGTGAAGGCTACACCTTCAAGGCAAAGCTCATTCTGCATAAGTCACCTACCATTAATCAATTGTGGGTGCTGTGCTCTCCGTAGTGGCCTTCGTTGTTTGGCCACCGTGTACATGCTGCAAGCCACCGCACTCCTGACCAGTGGGCCAACGGGACTACAGAGCTCAAAACTATGGCTACACCCTGCTCGGCACTGTTCTACTCCTCATCAAACAAGTCTGGCTCTCATCACAGTGAATTCTTCCTATAGGAAATCGAGGGTTTTAGAATTTCCACCTCTTTGTCAGCGCGCAGAGGAGAAGGTCCTTTGGCGCAAACGGAACCAGCTGGTTCCCTCTTCTCGCTGCATAGCTGGAAACGGATACCAAATGTCGATTCATATAGTAAATGGGAAAGAAGAGCAGCAAAAAGCGAATGCCGAGGCCTTTAAGTTCTGCCGGGTGCACTGCGCGCAGCTGTCGGGCGGCCTCATGACCGTTCGGCCCCTTCAGACAAATTACAGGAGAAGATGAGCCTGAGCGTTCTACGTTCCAACGATCAGTAAAAGGAAAGATATAAACCAATGCCAATGTTTGTTTCGTATTTCCAGTAGGCTTGGGGATAGCGCCTCACGTCCCGGGTGCCTTGGTCAACAGCAAGACGATCCCGCATGTTCAGCCATGCGCATTCCCTTGGCATTGTTCAAAACCCACTCCTCTCTCATCTCATCCTCCACTACTTTATACGACGCATCCATGAGGTTTTTCATCTGCACTCCGTTATGCGCTTCACCTTCATGCAGCAACGGTGCCATTTAGCACTAGACCAGCAGGTGAAGGGTCATAGGGTGTTGCTGGAGCTTCTGCATTTGGAAAATCTCTAGAGCAATTTTTTTTGTCAAAAAGGTGGCTTCAGCCATTAGACGAGTGCTCCCCTCCAACTCGCCACCACTCCTACCCAATATTGCAGGGAGACCTTTGGAGGAATATGAGCCCGGGTTTTTTTTCACAACATATTCATTCGCTAGGAACTCTATACCTTCAAAGTGCCTGGATGACTGAACCGATGTGCCATAGGTGCCCGATAGCTTCTCCTGCAGTGCAACAGCCAGCGTACATCGCGCACTAAAGGGAACTCAGAGGGCGCCTTTCCTCAAGAATTTACGGCGGTATCTTCCCCCACTTGGTACTAGTAAGAATAGCGAAGTCAAACTGCTAGCTCTTCATTTTCAAATTGATTGATATATTCCCAATACATCCTCTTCCTTACACTGAAACGCGTAATTCGCAATTGCAAGGTCCGTCTACGACCCAGCACGTCATGAAGTTTCACTCTTTAGGCCCACTACTCTGGCTCTGGGGAACTCTACTGTGTTAGGGAAATGAAGTTTCTGTCCCCAACTATGTACATCTAGACTGACTGTTCTGTATGTGCTGGCCAGTGAAGGCCGCATCTTGCACTCTACTGTTCTTCATGTGACTATGTAGTCAGAAGCACATGGCAGTACTGGAATCAAAACCTGCATCCTCCCTTCAAAGTACCAGCGCATAGGACACGACAGGAATGTACTGGACTACGGGCAAAAAATCCGTCTTCAAGCTGGAAATGTAGGAAATATGGCCTTCTACGTCGTAAAATAAATAAAGAATAAATATCTTCAAATGCCAGGACCCCTTGAGCGTAACGAATGCCAAGTGGAGCTAGCTTGATGGGCTTGCAATACACGCGGGGTTCCTTGTGGTGCAAACTACAACTCTGGGCCGAACTTGTCAAATTGGTCATCCACCTTACGGCGCAGGTACAGGGAACACAAAAATATAGCAAATACGTACGTATTCGCTTCGGACAACAAAATCCACCAAGACAGCACCAAAGAGCAACTTCAAATGCTCCCCTCGGTCCAAACCATTCTCACGCTGATGGGGAATGATGTTCTTCGAAGGGGAAAAAGCATCGCAAATGGGCATCCAGTGAAGGAGACGGAAAATGGACTGCCCCCTACACAGGGAATTAACACTAAACTGAGCTAACGTATGCTAATTGAACAAAGATGCAGCACTTCAGGCAAATGCATCCGGCCCTCCTCTTCCAAATATTGGGAAGGTGTAGGTCGCGCTCTGAACGGCGGACCGGACAGGGTGGGCAGCTCTGAGAAGTAAAGTAAGAGCACCACCCAGTGGCTTTAAAAATCATTTGGCATTTTCTGACAATACAAGCTCCTCCAGAGCTTGCCGAACCAAGTAAAGTAACACTTCCGTTGGCAGAGACGACGCATTGTTCGAGCCTGAACCAGATGCCTGCTGGCTTTTCGGGAGGTTGAAGGACGCATCGGGTGATACCCTGCTCGCTAAAAGTCTAGCTGCAGCCACCACTGCTAAATCCCCTTGTCCAGTCGTAGTTGAGCTCGGGACAACTGCACTTCGGGAGGACTGATGCGGTAACGAAGTGGTACGACCGCCGTCCGAAGATTCGTCGCCGTTGTCGACAGCGAAAGGGGTCAAAACGCTGTCACCACTCTGTGAATGGGCATCCGTAGAACCGCTGGGAACGGGTGTATGAGAGTATACTGACGTTGCTTCGTTTTCATCCGAATCGTCGTCTTCACCGCTTGCATCACCTGAAGCGACGTTACTGTCAGGCAAAAAGAATTTGGTTCTTTTCGGCGTTTGCAAAACCATACTAACCGATGGCACCCTAGGTCGCCGCTTGGATAGGCTGTTCCTCGCAGACCTGCGACTCCGCTGCTGCTCACGTCTTCCTAAACCAGACTGCGCTGTCTGCTTCGCTGTGGTAGAAGCTGTGCCAACCCTGGAATGTCTTGAAACACTGGTTCGTTTTCGGTGCCCCTTCGACTGCACTTCAACTACCTCGCTGCCGCGATGGTGACGGCCATGCGTACCAGAGACCCGCTGTCGGTTTTGCAAATTTCTAATGCGCTTACGGTCAGTACGCGACTGGCCATTCCTATGTCCTCCAGAGTTGTTGCTGCTGCTGCTGTCACTTCCTGAGTGGCCTCTTGCCAACCCCAGCCTACTGTTGGCGTTATTGCTGGGAACGTCATCTGTTGAGGCATCTGTTGTAGGCGTTGAATATCCTGATCCCCGGTCTAATGTGTGGTCAGAGTCAGGCTCGGAAGGGGAGCCGTAATACACTGAATGACTCGAATACTTGCCCAACTGCGGAGCAGTGCCCTCCCTTGCCTCTTTCGCGTCATCAAGCCGCCATGTTTCAAACTTGGAGACAGATCTTGACTCTACTCGATGAAGCAGACCATGTGAAGACTCCGCAGCTGGTAACGTAAAAAAGGGATGATGGCTCTCCGAAAACTTCACAGGTCCGAAAGAACCCTCGGATTCGTTTGGCCGTCTGGAACTGCCGTCGAAAAGCAAACCGTCTCCGTCAAAGCCATCACTATCGAATCCATGATATGTTTTCCGTTCAAATTCGGTATGGAACGAAGTCTGGGAAGAACTAGGCACCTCAGATGCTCGTGAAGCCTGAATTCCCAATCGTCCTGGCATTCGTGGGAGAAAATCATCGTCCCAGGAAAGCTGCAGAGAGGTACCATCAGTCTTTGCCCACTTACAGCCCACACGAAGCAGCTTCGACCTCAAAGGATCCACTGCGGAATTTAGCGCGACGAGTATTGCTAAGACTATCAACCCTAACCAGTAGGTGCCAGACTTAGCTAACGCGTGGAGCCGGCTGAACTTTTTGGCAACGGGTGATTCGAACTTCTGATGTGCACTGCCTGTGCCAAACTTCTGGCGAAGTCTGCCCTCAGATAAAGGAAAACGTTCCGCGGCAGTAAACTTAGGACGTGCAGTTGCGGTAGAGGAAAGTGGCGGGGTGGTCGAGACCGTCGCTGTGTTCCACACGAAATGAGAGCTATCCGTTTCACCCGGCGATGCGCTATCGTTCTCAATGGAGATGCCCCCTGGGATATATACACGGCTCTGAAAGTCTTTGCTAATCTTCGACAATGGCTGGAGCTCCCCAAATGAAAAGCTTACAGCTTCGACTTCGCTAAAAGAAGATGGCATCCTCAAGCTTAATGATGACTGCGTTGCACCCCGCTATAGGGGAGAACCGCTGAAACAAAAATCATGAATTCATCGTGGATTATATGCCGCGCACATGTCCCTTGGACTTACTGCCGAGTGTATCATTGAAGTACGGCTGAAATGCTGCAATCACATGGCAGCGCGCCTGAGAGGACAAAACTTTCAAAAAAGCGTCCGCTTAGAACCCGCCCGATGATGTGAGAAAATTCGCCCCCAAAGGTATGGAGAAGTGAAGAACTGATCCATTCTTTGGGGAAACCTCCATGGTGGTCAAAACCCCAACCATGAAACATTTGTGAGCACCACAGTTTACACAGAACAGTGCTTGATGCACCAAGGTCGTGTAAGGGCTGCAACTACAAGAGGCCAATATGTTAGACTAAGTTGGTCAAAGCCCCAAATTAATTGCTGGTGGGAGGACGTCAGTCAGTGTGTTGTGAAGCCAAAATTCAGACTCTGTAGGACTGGAGCAGGCTCCAATGCAAAAATTTCCTACAATCATGTGATCAGAGCATCACTTCATCATCTTCCGTGTGCTGGTCTTAATAGCACTGCTTCGTTGGGTACTTGCTAACGGCTGCACCGGTAGACGGAAACCCTGTCTCACTGCATGTGAGCGGCGCCTGCGCGAAGCATGGAGCAGCTTTTTGTAACTTCATTTCGTTTATGGTGTCTCTATTTCGAAAAGACAGAACTCCACGGATATCTTCCTTTTAATTTCCGATGGTTCTCACGCCTCGTAACAACGTCGCCGGATGCTGTAGAATGCCATTGGGGAGCTGTTGCCTGACAGTTGCCTACCCAGTTCCCTTTAAAAGTATCAGTGGCTATGAGTGCAGCTGAGGTTTCGAGCGGTTAGTTTGTACCAAAAAGTTGGAGAGGGAACGCCCCACCATGTGTAGCGTACTCTGGCTGGTTGCCCGACGTCGGCAACTTTGCCAGCAGTTGGCAGATAAACCCTTCAGAAGCCTCAGTAAGCAGCCTATACACAAGCAGCAGACTTCAACGATCGCCTGTTATTGTTAGTTCACACAGCCCAGAAGGCGTAACCGTACGTGTGTACGTGTGGGGCCGCCTCGTGGCATCAGTAGCAGGAAGGAAAGCTACAAAAAGAGGGCCGAAAAGACTCCCACAGTTCCAGGAACTAGGGTCGTGATGCCTACGATGCCTGGTGGTTGGTGACGGTGGCCGCCTGCTGTAGAGGACTCTTATCTTCTGTAGTTGACTACAGCTTTCGAGAGTCCAAGGTCGAGCGCGCATGCTGCACTGTCTCAGTTGCAATCTGTAACGTGGGTCTTCTATCTTCTCGGAGGAGTACTGTGAGCAGCAATGAAGCCACACACCTTAGGATGTGGGGTTTTTTTTAAGCAGCTTACTTCCCTCCCAACTTTTCAGGCGTCCTGAGTTCAGCGGCTCGATCGCCTGGAGCTGAGGTGGCCAGCTGGGAGTTGAGTTGCAACTCACCTTTCTGCACCCCAGGGTGCAAGACAGTCCCACATGCATGCACGAACAAGCCTTCTTCGCTTTACTAGTGAGCACTGTACACCATTGTTGAGAACTTCTACTTATATACCGTTTCTCTACTGGGGCAAGTATTCATATCCCAGTTTCGGACAGGCTTGCCACTGTCGCTACACAAGCAAGGCACCTATCATCCAGAACAAGGCAACAAGGCAACCTGCTGTACAGGAGAGAGAAGTATTGCATGCACAATACTCTCTGGACGGATCAATGGTGGGAATCCAATTTAGTTTAAGAAACTTCATCCTTTACATCTCCTCTAGCGAAGAATGCCAATACGGCAAAGTTGTTTTCTTTTCTGATTATCTAGATGAGGTGATCGTCTCGATATGGGGCAATGCTTGGTGTGGAGGTGTGTTTCTGCGTACAGCACTAAAAAAGCTACATTTAATATTGTAGTATCTGCCGTTAGACGGTTAGGGGCGACGATGGCAGCTGCATCTGACCCCACATCCGGGCTGGGAAACCTCACCGAAGCGCTCAGCGATGCATATTTGTTCTCAAGTTGGCAACAGAAGGGGCTATGACAGATTCGAAGGAAGTTAAACAGCGGAAGCTACTAGTGTAGAGATACAATAAGAACTGTCAGTCATTGGTGAAACAAAGTAGACTCAGGGTTTCGGAATTTCTGTGTTATTGGTTCTTAGTAGGGTTTCGCCTCAAAAAAGGACAATTGTAGCCGGCAGATCAAATCCAGCTTTTGCTGCAGGAGTTGAAAAGGAAGGAAACGGGTTTGAAGACGCTTCAGATATTGCTATTTCTTCGAATTCCACCACCCGGAAAAGGTGAGAAAGCGGAAACTAACAGCAGCCGGGAAGCGCAGCAATGAAATGCTGCAGTAAAGGCTTAGGTATTGGCGCCCGTATGACTTTGAGCAGCTACGTCAGGCGAGCAAACAAAGTGACAAGGGAAACGCTGTGACCCTGACGCAACATGCGAAGCAGTGGTGGGGCCGAAAGAGGTGGCAGCCGCAGCTACAGTTGAGCCAAAAGTTAAATTTGTGCATATTGATCAGTCGTAAGAACTTTGTGGCACTCCTCGGCAGAGGCAGGTATCTGAGTCTACAATGAAGATATACAAATAGCCCGCTCCCTAGCACAGTCTGTGAGAAGGCAACTAGAGCATGTGAGACAGGATACCAGCTTGGGAAAACCTATGGCGGTAAATGCACATGCTCCGTCCATATTTTAGGGGGGCTATTACTTTGGGACTATTCATCCCAACACAATTATCCTAAGCGTGTCTTATGTAATCCAGTGGAGGGCCCTCATGCTCTATGCCCTCGATACTGTCGATGCGTATGCTCCAGAAAGCGACGCAAGAGTGCACCTCCCAATGCCCCCGACTGCATTTGCGTTCTCTACTATGAGTGGAACAGAAACAGTGTCCCACAGAAAGGAACGAAGGGTTTCCTCTCCCGTACAAAGCTGGTGAGGAAGATGGCGGAGAAATGCATGCAGTCCGTCGCGATGATGGTAATAAGAAGGCCCGGGGATTCGAATCAGTGAAAACTCAAGGAACAGCAGAAGTGAGCGAATTTGCAGGCAGAGTAGTCAAAAGTAAAAAATAATACAGTGCACACGGGGGCTCCTGTTGCTTGGTCGAAAGAGATGGTGCAGATGTAGCACATTCAGTTAGATGCCCGCACGTCTTCTTGGAGTTTTCATACGCTAACCCTCACTTAGAGTTAGCACGCAACTCAGAACCAAGCAGACTATTCAAGCAGTTGTCCAGTGCCTTGTTACATACGTAATGGAGTCCCTTCCCAATATCCAGGCGTCATTGCAACAGCTAAAAGCACAAGCCACTGGAGCTGCGGGAGAGGAGGCGGCCTATGCTGAGTTACTTATTACGTATGCATGGTGCAAGACAGCCCGTACAGTGTTAACCATACCTGTTAGGGCCGTGTGCACTACCACTGTGGAGGGTTTTTGAAGGCTTCTGCTAGCGTTTCTGTTGCCTAATGACTCTAGTAAGGGTTCATGCGCCAACTTCATATTGACCTGGCGACAATGCATACAATACGCTGCCATATGTCTCGCCCTACAGGAAGCATCCGATCCGTTTTGCCCACAAGGATTACCAGAAGAAGGTCGAAAACGGCATCAGTTAAATTTATGGAGGTGAAACAGCAGTGGAAATGGCTGGAACTTCTACGAAGAAGGCCACAGCACACCCACGGAGCTCTATAACGTGGCCACGGCAAATTACAGTGAAACTAGGTGGGTCTCAGACCAAATGCACGCAAAAACTCATTGTAAGACTCAGTGCACTCTCATTGATCAAAGCAAGTGCACAGAACCCTATAGTTATAGGATAACTTGAGCTAGCCTTTAGTCCAGCGAGCGTTGTGACCCCAGGCTCATCCAGCCCCGAGCATCGAAGGCAGCCTCTGGATCCTTTTATGCACAAGCATTTTTCTAGAGTTTTAGCCAGTGTAGTAAGTTGGTTATTTATAGAATTCATCGAATCTTCCTCGATTTTCTGTATTTTTAATCCCCAGCACTACACCAAGGGTGCTGCGGCAAGCGCACTTGGGGCTGTGGCGACGGTCAAATAATGGTTGGTACATCACCACTTAAATACATCTAACATCGAGATCAAGCAAACAATGCAATGGGATTGAAATAGATGGCCAAGGTCGGCAGAGTCCTCATGGTGGGATGTTTGGGTTTTTGCGCCTGCCCCAGGCCTTTCTCTGAACTGCACACTGCCACTTCAGCATAGATGGGTCTGCTCGCGTCCATCTGGCTGGATCCGGCACACAGCTGATGAGGCTCTTATGGCTTGTTAGTATTTAGGCTTCCTGAACACGGCCGCGGGCACGGCGCGCCTTTTCCACGCGACCCAGAAAAATGTTGTGGACATCTGGGCTGCCTGCAGCCTTGGGATTGTGGTCTGCGATGTTGATAATCCAAGTGGCGGGCATCCTTGCAATGGGACTGTTTGAGGAAGAGCTGAAGGCATATCCAGTCGTGGGTATCCCATCAGCCGACACGCGTCGATCTGTTCCTCGGACTTTTCAAGCTGAAGCGGGTAGGCACAAAACTAGGGGTGTTTCCTGTCTACGTTCGGTCTCTCAGCACGAAGCACGCAGGCAAACACTGATGGATTCAGCGTGTGTGTATATATGTGTGCGTGCGTGATACTTACAGCTTCGCGTGCCGCACTGCATAACGAAGAGCGTGTTCACTTCAAACCGGATGGAACAATCTCATTCGACTGTCCTAGATCTGTATGCGGCGTAGACTTTTATTTTGGCAGGGCGCCAAAGGAAGAGGAGAGCCAACAGTTTCACAAGAAAGTGAACGACAGCAATGGCACGTCACGAGCTTCCTACATGCGGAGAGTGGACGAGACAGTTGCCAATAATTCTGCTCAGTCGCAATCTCGAAATTCAGCAGAAGAGCCTCTACTTAGAGATATTGTACATATTACGGACATGACATGGCTAGGAACAGACGAGAAGATGCACCAATTGGCGTTCATGAAGAACTCCACGTGCGGTGGGCTCTACTTTGCGCCTTCCCAGCTACCAGTCGCAACAGCTGACGTTGCGTGCTCGCTTTCCAACCTAGATGTGAACTCAGTCTATATAAAGAGATTTAATTCCCACAGGCTGCGTCTGGGTCCCGGAGTGAAACTGATGGTCAGTATGAGTAGCACTTTTGCGTTGAAGACACGTGATAGGAATTGGCGGCGGAAACTGGTGCGTTCGCCTAGCCTACGTTTACTCGTCTTTTTTGCCCAAACATTTGGACGACTAAATCCGAACATCCTAAATACGAACCCTGGACTGGTCATCAACGAAATCCTGTTGAAGAACAAGCACTTGTTTTATCCTCTCACAGAACTTTGCTTGTATGGTAAGTTTTTCATGTGCAATGCTTCGGGAGTCGGAAGTCGTACTAATTAGTTGTGCAATATGAGGGCACCATTGCGGCTGTTATGTTTGTTTGCTGCCTGTGCGCTCTACAGTAAAGGTTTGTGAGACCGTACAGACATATCCAGAGCGGCTGCTGCAAGGCTTCCCTGGGCATGTTCATCCAGACCACCCGTCGTATGTTCAACTCCCGATCTACTCGTATTTCAGAAAGACCGGTGCGGAGGTGGCCTTTCCAAAGGACGCCCCCATCATATTCCAACCTCGCATTTACGACGGCAACATACCTGTGGACCGCAAGTCATCGACTTCCAAATTCGACATTTTCGCCCTTGCCGCCGAGCTTATCTTTGGCTCCAAAGGAGAGACACAACGTGGAGTAACCGAGTCAGCCTCTACCGATCCAGCTCGAGGTCTAGACTCAGGAGCGCCCCTAAAAATCAGCCTAAGCAATGAGCAGGAGGATACTCAGAATGAGGAAGTAACGAAAGAGGAAGCACACTCACCCGACAGCGCAAGGGAATCGGCTACTGGAGAAGCCACCGGTGTAGCCGACGATGAGTGGAAAAGACAAATGTACCAAGCTTGGCACAGTTTGTGGATATTAAATTTAGTAGCCTACGAGGCTAGCGATATTTGGGAGTGGGTCAAGAATCACAAAGCCAGCACTTTCATGTTCCCACCGTGGAAAGTTACTGATGTGGGAGTGCTGCGGACTGCGGAAGTGGGTGAGCAACGACGTGCAACAGTCCAGCTGCAGTGCAGTAACAGCGACACACAATGACGGTGCACTTTTGCATGGCACTTGCAGTGACGTTTCGTCCTCCCAGCCCATAGAGAAGTTCCTTTGTTGCCGGGGCGTTGTGTTGCAGTTCCCATGAGGTGGCGCGACCTCTCTCCGCGATTTCATGTGGAGTCAAGTGTGGGATCTAGTTCAGAGCCACTCAGTCAACAAGATTTAACGCCTGGACAAGGTATCCACCACACGTCAGGAAAGCAGATGGGCACGGGTGGAACGGGCGAGCCTGTTCCTCCTCGGGGGAGCTTAACAGAGGGCATCGGGCCTAGAGTTCCTCCAAAAGCGTACGAGGAGGACGCAATGGTCGACGATGGCTATCCGGAAGGGTTTTCCAACTCTTTAGCGTCGAGCAAGGATGCGAAGCGACATACTGACCTTTTGGGAGACAAGATAGGCACAGTGCTTTCTACAGCCGTAGAAGGGCAGGCCGACGCTTCAACACCTCAAGAAACTTTTGGACCAAACGCTTTCAAAAGTGGAGGGATCAAAGAAGAGCAGCGGGCAGAAGTTTCGGCCGGGCGTGTGAGCGGCACAGAAGGGGATACTTCTAGTACCAATGAGGTCCCTGAGGGTTGTATTCCATACTTAACGGATATGTCGTTTTTTAAAAAACTCGGCTGGCCAAGTGGTCGTTTGGTGACTGCCGGACCATCAGGAAGCATGGTTCTGGATGAGGCAGGAAGCACTAAAGATGAATGGGTTGATGGCTCCTGGAGGCCAAAGATCATTGGTTCCGGCATCAAGTGCCTTCCAGCTGTGCACCCCGACACGTGCGGTCTTACTGCATCTTTCAGTCGCGCCCATGAGTCGCCTTGGGTGTGGTTGCTTGAGAGGGATGAACAAGCGATCCCATCAAACCGAGCGGACAACCTCGACTATGCTGACACTCTGTGGATATTTCGCGGTACCTTCGTAAGCAAGGTGAGGTGAGAGAGTTTTTGCTGGTTGCAAGCACGCTAGTTGCCTGTGAGCTGCATTGCCGTGAGACCAAACGTCAGGCTGGCACAGGTATTGAACTATGGTCATTTAACCCTGCTGGTTTTGCATATGTACAGCAATGGCTTTTGAACGGTATGGGAGTCGCAGTTCCATACAGAACTTTGTCGAAGCGTGGTCACTTTCACTATGGACTTACATATTTATTCGACAAAGCGGTTCGTCCGTTGATGGAACGATATTTGGAGCGTCTTGAGCACCAAGTCGTAGGCAGGAAGACCCCGTTGGTAGTTGTTTTTACTGGACACTCCCTTGGTGCAGCCATCGCTGAAATGAGCTCGTGGTACTTCGCGAAGCGAGCCAAGACACTCATGGACAAGGGGATGCTGCAGATCCGCACTGTAGCCTTTGGGAGCCCTTCGGTAAGGCCATGCCCACACAAGGCGAACTAGTGTGGTGAGATCTTTATCTGTTATGAACAGTTACGTACTGGAAGATTGCACCTTACATGGCACACGCTCGAAAGGCCATTGAGAAGGGAGAGGCGCTCAAGCGTTGGGTCGATTCTGTGTGCCAACCACCGCAGTGGGGAGATCAATTGGCGTACGAAGATATGGTGGCGTCCGGCGTCAAGGCGCAAGAGATAAACATGGACATAGATCCGGTTGCTGTGCTGTTTGGTGAGGAAGATTTGACGAAGCTGTCACACAAGAAACCATTTCTTATGAAGGTAAGCCGCTCTCTTGCAGGTCGCCAAAGGTAACTGGACCGCGCTTCCCCGCAGATGCCAGGTGAACAGTGGCACCTGGTCACAGGTAACCATATTATTTGCGTCAGCGGGAATAATGTGCTCTTCATCGGCACACACGGAAATGTATATGCCATGCGTCTTCAGTTGTACATTGAGGACATGGACAAGGTAGAGGTTGCATCCCCGGTTCCCGGTGCACCTCCATTCAGTGGGAGGATTTGGACAAGACCTATATACAGACCAACTCCGATCTTAAGGCGCTTGGCTGCAATGTTCCTCGATTTGGAAAATGTAGACATGGTGCTGCTGAACCCTACGCTGGCCCATTTTATCGCCTACACAGCTTCCCTCACAATCATGGCAGGCCTACTCGAGGAGGCTTCGTTCGGTTCCGGCGTGGCGGCCCCATTGGCTGATGATGTTTACCACTTGGTCGGGCACCCGAGAAATGTAACTTTGAAAAAAGCCCATGAACAGCTTAGTTCAGTGTTGCGGAGGGTGGATGCAGATCGTTCAGCGGAAGAGGGCTCGACGGGATAAGTCAACAAGCCCTGATTTCACTGTACTCGAGCTTTTAGGCGCCCAACTGGCGCGTTACGCGCATGCTGAGGAGGTAGGCAGACTACCAAATGCATGCACCGCGTAACCTGTGGCGGTCGCTAGGGAGCTACGTAGGTCTCTATTGCCGTCGCTCCTCTGCGACGTACGTGCTCTGGGTACATTAGCTGGCATACCTGTTGTTGGGCCAACCTGTGAATACGTTGCCTGTGATTACGACGGGTGACTTCAAAATGGGCCTTGGCGCCCACAACACAAACTTGTTTTCAAACTGAATGCATACCCTTCCACAGGGACCAGTCTGATCCCTCACTCGTCTAAAGTTGGGCAGATGCCAAAAGCATATTGGGAAAGACCGTCGCCTGCCCATCTCTATGGAGACGGTCTGCGGCACTACACAGTCCCGAATGCGCTCCCCGTACTAGGCCTAAATCCTCCTCATTGGCCCAGTCGAGAATTTCCCGGCGGGATGAATCTGTGCAGAATGCATTGCTTTCGGGCCCCTATGCCTGCAATGCATGCCCCCCTAAGCAAAGGCATTTATTACAGCGGAGGTGCACACAAGACGACGAAGCTAAACCTACGCCGTGCAACTGTGTGAAGTGTTACAGCGTGAACATGCAAGATGAGTACTACGGCTCCAGGAGGTTCCCCACTGTTCCTTTAAGGGAGGCTTTACAGCAGCCAAGTATTCCCAACTCGTACTCAAGGACTGCGAAAGCAGTTACGCGAGGCGCTGCCCCTCCACAGCACACTGTGGTTGTTCCTAGCCAGTTGCTACTGTCGTTGGACCTGTGCCGTATTATGGGGGAGGCGAATCAGGCATCCATGCCACCACTCCCCCCCGCATCATCTTCGTTTTCAACAAATTCCCAGCCCTGTCCACCAACAATACACACACATCTATATAC
>CAJFCX010000115.1:0-39432 GCA_904066255.1 Eimeria sp. OTU-X | reverse complement strand
CCCCTATACATATATATATATATATATATATATATATATATGCACTGGCGCTGTGTATTCTCCGTACCGCTTGTGCTTTGAGGTGTAGGGACGATGGGTAAGATTAGCAGGGGTGTATGTATCGAGTGATTGGATTTGCAGCAATACAACGTAGATCGGAGGGAGCTCATGTACAAGTTGTGCGACAGCTTCGCCTATCAAATTCACATTGATGGGCTATTCAATGGGGACCCTCATCCTGGGAATATATTGGTCTCCATCAATCCTGTAACGAAAGAGGCGAAACCTGTCATTCTTGACTGGGGGCTGGTGAAGGAGTTTGACTCAAAAGGGCAAACCGCCTTCTCTAAACTTGTGCGCTCCCGTTTCCCGATTCTCGTCTGCCTGTTTCTGTGTAGGCTTCGTGGGCTCTATATCTTTATGCATCGTTTGCTTTCATGCGTTTGACAAATGTAGGTGTACTCTGTCGCGTCAATGGATGTGATGGGCCTTATGGAGGCTTTTGAGCACATGGGCTTCATGTTCAAGGAGCGGAAAGGGGCCGTAGTAGACCCAGAGATCTACATGGAGGCATTGCGAGTGGCTTTCAGGGTAATTCGTGCCCTCCTTCCCTTCCCCCCATGAAAAAAATATCAAACAGTGGAATGAACGGCATTTATCCGGCGGGATGGTCAGTGGTAGGCACATTTGTGTGTGTGGTGCGCTTATCAGCAAGGAGAAGTGGAGAAAAACGAGACCGAGGCTCTTCACAAGGCGGCGGGCGAGACGGTCCAAGCCGCTGTCAAGGCCGGAATAACGCGCAAGAAGATCCAAGAGGGTATGAAGCACAATTACAGACTTTCACTGGGTGTAGGCAGGAACAGCATTCGAGCTGGCTCTGTTGTGCCTCTTCGTGTATAGAGTCACTATTGTTGCTGCACTGCTGAGAGCCTTCTGACAGGTAGTTGTGGATGGACAGCTCCATCTTTTAGGCAGGGAGGGGCAAAGTGCCGCCTTTGCAGATGGAGGAACTGTGTGCTGCTTACTTTGATTGTCGGTCGTCGCAGCAAATCCACTGGAGGACTGGCCGAAAGATATTATATTTTTTGTGCGCGTCGCTTCGCTTCTACACGGCCTCTGTGTTCAGCTGAACGTGCACATTCCCTTCCTGCAGATAATGGTTCGCCGGGCCCAGGAATGTCTGTTTAATCGCTATCAGCCGCCGAGCCCACTTATATACACTCACTTTCTGGGAGGCAGAGAAGCTGCCAAGTGGTGCGCCGGGCACTGTGCACAAATACTCCTGTCCACGTAATTGTGCCTAACTTGGCAAATGCACCCCTAAGCCCAAACGCCGAAGCTGACGGATTGCTCTCTTTTGCCCACACAGTCTTCCACTGTGCATAAACTGCCCTAACCCGTATATGTTTGCCGATTCCGTCATCTGTCTCGAGGTCTTCGCTTTTGTTGCTCACTTCCGTTTGCTTTTACTTGGTGCAAGCAAGGTTCCCGGCGGGCGTGTGAAGTCTGCGTGCAGTTCTCTCCACCAGCGGCTAAATCGGCTGCTACGGAGCCTCGTGGAACGGAAGTTGGTCCTTGGGTGCCAAGTGGCGGTTTGCTTTGAAGGGGAGATGATAATCGATGCAGCCATTGGCCAGATGGGACCCGTAGATACGCGCCCGGTTACCCCAGACTCTCTGTTCTGCGGTTACTGTACAGCGAAAGGTGATGCTCGACACATCCCGATTGGTGACGTAACCTCTGGGTAGAGAGTCCAAGCACAGTACTGCTGCATTGGCACAAAAAGGCACCTCAACGGACAACAGCTTTGAAGCACCCGGAGCAGCCAGACAGGACGTTGAGGATGGCTATATGGTGAATTGAGGTGTTTCATGGTTTCGTTTTGTTTTCTTCAGGGCTTCTCAGTACAGCGTTGCTACAACTAGTGAATAGTGGGGAACTGGAGCTTGACGATGCGGTGTCGAGTTGGTGGGACGGCTTCATTCGTTATGGAAAGCGGGCCATAACAGTACAGCAGTTGCTCACCCACCGCGCAGGCCTTCACCGCGCACTACCTGCAGATCTCACCCTCTCTCGACTTGCGGACTACAGCGAGATGGTCCGCATAGTGGAAGACGCCCCACCTGCGAGCCCACCTGGAGCCTGGGGAAGATACGCGTACCTAACATACGGGTGGGCGGTCAGTGAGTTGGTGCGGTGTGTTTCGGGAATGTCCATAGACGCGTTTATACAGGAGCGCATGCTAGAGCCCCTAGGACTTGAAGGCGAGATCTTCATCAGAGTGCCGAAAGAATCCGATCAGTCAATTTCTGCCGACCGAGCATCACAGACAACGACAGGTGTAATAGGAGATAGTACGACGACAAAACCCACCTGTGTGCCCGGCAACCCTAACGTGAAACAAACAAGCACTGATAGCTTGCGGTTGGTTTCTAGCAGTCAACAGGCGCTGCATGTAGCTTCTAGTTTGGAGCTTCAACACTCTTCCTTCTCAAACGAGAGGGCTGTATCCCCTTTAGCAGAGAGGCTGGCTGCAGCAGCGCTCTCCGGAAAGAATATCGCTGTTGCAAGTTCGGGCCGGTCAAAGACGTTGGAGTCGTTGAGTTCCTCGCAAATAGCACCAACGACAACCTATGCATGCAACAGCGCAGATGGAGGACCTCAACAGTACTCATTGAGCGACCGAAGCTCTTCGTTTTTGCTTCCTGGCCCTCAGTTTTCGCGTAAAGATGGTCATGACAACGCTGCCTACCACGCGGAAGCACGGGGACGGGGTAGTACAGAGTGTTGCCACACCAGCAACACCACATCTCGTAGTCCACAGCTTGTTTCGACCCCAAGGAGGGAAATGTTCTCGTCTGATAGAAATAGCAGCAGAGATCGATCCGTACTTAGTCCTTCGCCGGAACGCAGAGTGGCGCCGGGCGACCCGTCGGCGCCTCGACGGCCCTTTGAAGCAGATGACGGGGCATCTGACCGCAGCAGGTGTAGCAGCAGCAGCAGCAAGTGCAGCGTCCCCATACATGGGAGTGCAGAGAGTGCAGAGAAGGGTCAGCTCTCTGCTTTTCCGAAGGAAGTCGAGATAGTGACGGCCGACACCCCGTTGCTATGGAGGCTTACCTCCGCACGGAGAAAGATCTCCTTCAACCCCATGACCCAACAAGAAGTGCTGCAGCGCCTCAAACAAACTCAGGGTAAGTTGGAGGGAACGAAAGAGCAGGCTGATGGAGGGCTGTCCAGCGAAGGTGACAGTAAAACTAGACGTCACATCGCCTCGGCCATGAGACGCCGCCGACGACGATTGAAGAACATGAAAGGCAACTCAGGGCCCCTCGAGCACATGCAGGAAGTGCAAATTTGCAACACGCGCAGCGCAGCGAGCCTCCCGGATGTGTTTTTGCGCACAAGAACAGTGCGGCAGATGGAGGAGTACCGCCAGAAATCTGAGGAAGAGGGAGTCCTCTCTCAAAGCGACGCGTTCACCGAGGGACTGAGGACCCCTGACTCGGACTCGGACAGCCCAGTTATAGCACCAACACCCCCGGGTGCAGCTCCGCGAGTTTCAGTGCTTGAGCTGATACGAACGAAGCCGCACGTGATGGACCCTCTCATATACGACAGCCACCGCATTGTGCACCAGCTGATTCCTCCCAGCAACTGCCGCTGCACCGCGAGAGCCCTTGCTCGGTTTTACGCAGCCCTAGGTGAAGGCCAAATTATCAGCAAACCTCTCCTCGATGCCGCTCGCATTGTCCATACTGTTGACCCCACCCTGGAGGCTCTTCTACTCACGGGGGGAGGCAGCAGAACTTGGGGGTTAGGTTACCAGCTGTACGAGTGCGCATACTTCTCGCCTTCTGGCTGGGGAGGGGTCAGGCCTGGGCAGGGCGCCCACACGGGCGCAGCTTTTCTGCACAGCCGTATATCGAGTGCGGGCGACTTCGTTCCACGGCGACGGAGGTGCTCGCGAGACAACAGCGTCTTCGGTACCACGGGGGCAGGCGGCGGCCCTATTCCGCATTTGGATGCAGAAGCCCTTCTGCGTGATAGGGGCCTCTCTTCCTCACATCCTTGGGGAGCGACATTGGGACTGAAGCCTCGAGGAGTCGTTGGTCTTGGTCACGGAGACGTTGGAGGGTCTGTCGCCATTTGCTTCCCAGAATTGAATTTGTCCATCAGTATACTCCTTAATGATGTGCTCACCGGACCAGAGGTACGCAACGTGAGATGCTCGCTTGGATTGACAGCATTTTACAGTGTATTGGCTGTCCAGCTGCTCCCTAAACAGAATCGCTTGCAACCATACACATTGTACCCCAAGATTTCGGTCTCAGTGATGTGTTGACTTGAGTGTTTGCTGCTCCTTCTCCAGGCATCGCAGATCATCCTCGAGTTCCTGCTTAGGTGTTTTGGCCTGCAGCCGAAGTGGCAGACACAAGTCAGCATCAACGAAGTGCTGGAAAATTTGACGCCGCCACCAACGCAGTCGCAGTAACCCTGCGAAGTGCCATTAGTTCGCAGTTGCCGTGCGGGGCATCCAAAACGGTGCCAAACGATGCCAACCTCGTATACAGGAACGCAGTGGAAGGCCAGAAATAGGGCGGATGAGCGCAGGCCATCCAAATGCTTGGGAAGGGCCCTGGAGTCAAAGCCCACGTAACCTTTCAACGTTGTATTATATTACGTAGAACTCTACATGCTCTACACTGAGGCCAGTGCGCCATCTTACATGAATCCCTATTTGCATGCGCATTTTTATTTCGGTTCAGTTGAAATCGAAAACTTTTAAATAGTTCAATTGGTAGTTCTGGTGAGGGCGCTGAGCAGTACGACAGTTGTTGGAGCCTGGTCCTAGGCGTGGCTTTACATTCACTCTTTTGAAATCTGCAGACACTGCATACGTTGCACTTACCGTAGGCCTAGGCGCTTTACGTCAGAGGGCAGTTCCTGTGATAACCGCCGTTGCAGCTTGATCAACGAAGGGGGAATAGCCTGGATGCAATTGATCACACTTGCGGCCTCCCCGTTGAATACTGTAGTTGGTCCGCATGAGTCCCACTTAGCATTGTAAATGCTGTGGTCCCCCGCTGAATGTTGACTCTCAGGGAGCATGTGTTAACAGGAAGAGTCATGGCAGCACTTCTGACTTCTCGCCGTGACCATTGGAGCGAACTGGCCTGAAAGGTACTGTTAGGAGCTGTTAGACAGAACACTATATGCCTGCCACCACTAACAATGGGCCGCATAAAGCGTCAAGCGCAACCCTTTTGGACCCGAATTGTTGTCTATGCAGTAAGATCTGAGATAGACGCAAGACAAAATTGCACTCCTCCCTAATCAGTAACAGTTGCATCTTATTACCTGTTTGCTGCATGAATATTGGCAGGCTTGCTGACGTTTCAGCAGTGAATTACTATGCACAGCAGTCTTGCTGCAGCGGTTCTGAAAGTTCCGCACGTTAATTCCCTTCTACAGCAGCTGTACGCATGCGCCATCTCCTACAGCAACGGAACTGCGGCTGTATAGAAGAAATGAAGACGTACGGGATTCACCGAGGGGTTTCAAGTTAGTTAGTTCGCGTGCACATTGTAGAGGCACAATGTCGGGGTCTTGCACACTCGTGTGTTCCTAACAGAACGAAATGCTGTAGTGGTGCTCGTAGAGCATTGTTTAGGTTTGCGCTGTGTCTCGCAAGCTTATGGCCGGTTACATCCGTTACCTCTATATTACCTGAGGTTACCATTAGATGTAGGACAACCACTTCTACCACTACGTCGCCTTAGTAGCGTGAAGGGAGAAGAGGTACGAACCCCTTCGAGTGTGTTAGTCGGTGTAAAGAGAGTACCTGCTGATACTGTTGCAACCTAAGGAGAGCGTCACCGTCTAAAATGCAAACCCCACTCAGTGTTCCTCCACGAGGAGCCAGATTCTGGCTTGCATAGCTGGTGGCTTACTTATTTTCTTCTCACGTGTTCTCACCCTTAAGAGGCGTGAGGGGCTCCCGACCGCACCTCGTACCACGCCTGTGGGCTCAGGAAGCCGGGACACAGAAGGGGAATCAGCCAGCCTTCAACGCGGCATTCTACCCAGCTTTTTGGACATAGTGCGGGTCGCGACTGTCCTCGATACGTTTTTCTGTATAACCACGGGGGGCTACTTGGACATTCACTAGTTCAGCGAAACCAACAGGCGCTGACGGAATCGTTAGCCACCTGAACGTCTGAAGAAAGAGGTGACCGAAGTGTCCCGAATTAAAGGGATCCTCACTGGTGAAGGGCTTGGCTGCAGCAGCTAATTCGCCTGTGCCGTACTACAGGCAAGTGGTGGTTTTTTAGCTTTGGCATTCCGTACTGGGATACACCAGGGCTTGAACACTGCCCGTACTCCGATGGTGATTTGCTCCAAGACGTACTTCGCTTGGGTGTTTACCAGAAACCGCATGGGGCTATATGTGCCTAGAAAAATGTACCCGAAGACGCACGTTTTTGCCAGTGTTTCAATCTATCGAGTTTCACGTGCTCGCATATTCACAGGCACACTGTGACCGAGTTGAGGTACGGGTACGTTTACAGTTCTAGCTAGACAGGTCAGAGTCCGAGGACGCTGAAGGCACGTCCAAGGGAGACTAGAAGCGACATGCAGTTACGTCCGCCTGTTTGCACTGTATAGTGAGGACTCTGCAGGAGCATACACAGGTGCATAAGCGAAGGTCTTCGGCCTCCACACTCATGATAAGGGAACAGCGGCTTGCTTTATCACTGATGGCATGAAACAGTTTAGTGGACGGGACGGGTTCGAAGACATCATCTATGACTACAATTTGTGTGTTGGGGCAGGCCACCTACAATCCGGCACGGCGGCTGGGCTGAGTGGGGGCGTTAGCTTGGTGTCTGGTGGCGTTGAGAAAATGGGGCTGTGTTGAGGGTATTGCACATGTGAGGCCAAACGGGGGGAACTTCATATTGGGTGGGGAAAAGGTGAAGTGCCACAGCTTGAGTCTTTGTGCAGCACGCGATACTCCAGAACGACAGCGGGCTAGCCAAACTATTATGAAGCAGCTCAAGCACCTGGGTAGTTCCTGTTAAGAAACGCCCAGAGGAAATCGCAAGACAGAAGGCAAATAGCAAATGGCATGATCCGTATGGATGAAGTGATGGGGGCCAGAGGACAGGGCAAGATCCGAGGAAGGTCCCCCAGAAAAAACCCCAAGCCGAAGACCTGAATGCTGAGGTCGTTTACGAGATGGCACTGGTGCATGAGGCCTCCTAGTGTGTCCAAGCCCCACAAAATACCAGCACTCTACGCAATAGTTCAGTCACTCGGGACACAGTGACAAAGACGCCCTTAAGAGCAAGTGCATAGAGTGCCAAAAACATACATATTCTAGGCAACCCAGCGTCTCGTCTCCACAGCGCAGAGCAATAGGGCTTTTGCAGACAGCATATATAAAAACATGCGTCAGGGAATCACTTGAGTAATTGCGACACATATTTAAGGCCATTAACTGTGTCGCTTTGTCTTCGTTCTAGGTAGGAAGAGACTGCATGCACTACTGCTTCGTGCTTGCCGTGCCATCAGTGTGTGAAGGTGAAGCAGCCAACGCTGCATTGTGCGGCCTTCTCCTCGTGAGGTGCGAATAAAATTAAATATTTGGTTTGGCCAGTTTGGCCAGGCAGACACGCCAGTCGATGGCGCTTCGTTGGGCCCAATGCTTGTGCATCAGATTGAATTAAAACGATTCGAGGGGAGAGTTACGGAATACTCCCGCCGTAAAAAGTATAGAAATGGTGACATGAGATTGGATGAGCGGAAGCACACGTCAACCTTTCTTCCGGTGCCGTTGCCTTCATGCAGCGCCGTGGCACAAGTTACGTCTGTGGCACCTTCACCTTACTTATAAAGTTAAAGTTTGAGCAACTGTCCCACGGCGGTTGTTATTTGTTCTTGCTGATACCACGGTGTTGCAGTTATTTAGAGGCTTCCAGGCAGCTGCTGCTGTTGGTGGTTGTATTTGAGGGGTTCAGGCTCCCGTACATAACTACCAACGAGACGGTAACCACCACTGCTTGAAGTGTCTGCATCCTTTTGTTGAAAGCTTTGCCCTCTGGGCACCATATCCGGCTTAACGAATACATAGCTCGACGAAAGGCTTGGGGGCCTACCCGCTTCTTCTGTAGAAGCAGTTGACGCCGTTGAGAGTGGCGCAGCCTCCTCTTCTGATGTTTTGCTCGGTATTTCTTCTTGTTCTGCAGACCGCACATCTTCTCCCCCAGGCACCTGCAACATCATTGCTGGATGAGAGGCAAGGGCGTGCCTGGGAGTGAGACGGTCCTTAGGGTCAGGCTGGAGTAACTGGGTAATGAGATTGGACACTTCCTTGGGCATGCTCTCGACGCACTCAAGATCGTAAACGAGTGTTTGGCTGGGGACTGTATGGAGTATTTCCATTTGTTCATCAGCTGCCAACATGCGGAAGTCTTGAGAAAATGGTTAACCTCCACACCAAATTCCGTATATCGATATCCCGAGAGGCCAGGAGTCCATTGTGGGTTCTGCCACCGCCGTTTTGTCTTGTTTTAGCACTATCCCCGCCACTTCGGGGGCAGAAAAAGCAGCAGTAAACATCACAGGCAGTACAGGGGATCCAAAAGGCTTCACTCCATCCAAATCTCCCGTCAGAACGCTTCCTCTCTCGGTCACTAGAAAATTTGGAAGCTTGATGTCAAAATGAACCAACTGGAGTTTGTGTAAATCGCTTACTGCCCGCACAACCTGCTGCGTGAGATTTAGAAGCACATCTCTATCTTCAGGCCTCGTGTACTTCAGAGAAGCAGTCAAGTACGACAGGTCCCCCCGGAGCAACGGATACAACACTATTGCATTCAGTAGTTTCCCACGGGTAGGCAGTTCCATGACAGTTGGACTAGATCGCTTTGTGATGACACAGAGAGGCAACCCAAGGCGCAGGTTGTGGGAAGCCGTCGCTGCGTCCATACCCGAAGGCAAGTAGTTCAAAATGCTGAGTTGCTTCCGCACGGTGTTTAGCGTACGCTGTTCTCCGTACCTTACCTGAAACAGTTTGCCTGCGTACTTCGCTCCGCGGATGCTGGTGAAGGGAACAACAAAGCCAAAGGTGCCTGATCCTAGTGGAAACCCTCGTCTGAGGACAACTCGTTGCCTGACGTCCACACAGTCGTAGCCTATTTCTTGATTTCTGGGCAAATACAGGTCCAATTCCTCATCTACTTTTCGTAGAAAGCCAGTTACTCGCCCGCGACCCAGGCGCCCAATTGCCTTAGCTACGATGGGAGATCCGCTCCCCCCTATCTTATTGTCCTGCACTTCGAGCAAGCAGGACAACTTCGGGCTGCTGAGATACCGGCGCAGCTCGCGAGTAGCCCTTAACGCGGCTGAGCCGACAGCCACAAAGGGTCGGGCAAGCGCCCTCAGTACCGACGTTGCGCCACTTGTCTGCCGCTCAACCCCGTCACTTTTCTTCTGATTTGACCCTGGAGGTGACAAGGCATGTACTTGATTGAATGAGGCGAGGCTACTGCTGGCTGCCTCGGGGAGCTCATCTAGGAGATGGTCTGGAACTGCCCAAGCAGGGGATACACCATTTACGTCTGCAAGAAGCGTTTCGTACAAGTCCGAAAACCCATAAGACTCGCCTTCGGTTTCGGCTTGCGTGCCTCCAGATGACTCTACGTTTCCCTCGATATTATCTCGCCGAAATAGATGGGCTCGCCCATAAGCTGGCGTTCGCTTGTTTCCATTTTCCCCAATCAGTTGGTTGTAAGTCAATCGGTTGTTCTGGTTAGGCTGAAGAGAGAGAAAACTGCTGGTTCTTCTCTTGGGGGCACGAAGATCCGCAGTGACTGCAGTCACAGCAAGCACTGCGGCGCCAGCGCAGCACACCTTCATCATCGTGGCCTAAGCAATTCGGAGCTGTTTGAAAAAATAATTTTCACCGTTCCCCAGCAAACTGACGATCATGCAGATATACTGGTGTACATGCCCGTTTCATTAACTGCGTCCTCACAGGTAGGTAGCGAGTAGCCAGCTGCAGTCGGTCGGATGACTGCTGCCGACAAGCAAGCCAGTGCTCACTGCTCACCATAGTACCTTCTTTTAACATCATTTCAGAACATCTCAATTTAAACAGTGTCTTGTCTTGATGTGGCGTTGAATAGGTAGGACTGCCAAAGCAAAACTTGCAGTACACTGCGGCTGGGTGAGCCGATGGTCTGTCCGTTCGACAAATAAGCAATCACAAATGCAACAGTCTCTGTTTCTCATGAAAGGGCCGTTGTTTTAAAATGGAAGCGTAATGCATTAAAACTGCCTAAGCAGGTGAAGAAGGAATATTGAGTATAGTTGTGTTTTCTCGGTATAGCCAGCGTCTTAGTGACCTCAGCGCTACTTTCAACCTGTGCCGTTCGTGGCGCGCTCTACCTTCGACGGCAGTAAGTGAGCAAAAACCTTAATTTTCTGTTCCATTATTGCAAATACATATGTTATCGGAACATAGGGTGGCGCATGGGACACATAGACACACAGAAGTATAGCCGACACATCGATCTGTAGGTGACCCACTAGAAAGCGCACTTCAGCCATGCAGTGGCGAGGAACTAGGTACTGCTGCAGCTGCAGTGAACTTAAAGGATGGAAGATGAACTCATTCAAAGACTTTTGCAAATAGTACATCTAACTCCGAGAAGCTGATGTGATCGTATGGTGCCAACCAAAGACTCGCTCAAGAAGCCACCCGGCATGAGCGGTAAAGCAAGCATCTGAAGCTCACAAGTATATCAAACCCTTCTCGGTATGTTATCTGGCAATGAAATAATGGCACATCTGCCCTACTGCAGATACAGTATGCTACAAAAGACGCTGCAGTGTCCCTTCCCAACAAGTAGATGAAAAAGCAAACAGATCCTCCAGGAGGCGGCACTGGTTCATTCATCGTATGCTGGTCGATTATCACACGAAAGAAAACACAAACATGTGATCTGTGATGTCCATCCATCTTTGTTTCATGCAAGACCAGCAGAGATTCATGCTGGCGTACACCAGCCTCCTCCTCTTGGAGCCAGACCCGGAGATTACTCATTGCTATACCATGCACGGAGACCTGCGGCAAAGCCTTACCAGCAATGCGGCAACCGAAATAACGTTGTTGTACACATGCCGTATGCACTGGAGTAATCACTGTTTTACTTCTAACATCACGTGCCTAAAAGTGCATGATGCTGATACAATCAGCCAGTGGACATTTGAATCCACATCCACCGCAGTAATCAGCGGCACGCATGGAGCCACACGCTTCCTCTTACGCTTGCCAAAACCCTCCAGCTACGATATTAGTTTTGTTCTGCTAATCTCCACGTCTGATGCTTAGCCAACGGCAACGTGATGCTGCTGGCTGAGCTGCTGCAGCTCGTCCGGATTGTCTGTTAGCAACTCCCTATCCTGTGCTTTAATTCGAATGGGCGTTCGCATTCAACACCAGATTTCGTTGTTTGCTAGTCCCATTACTCACTGACATCGCATCGGCGACTCCGAGGGGAGAAACCGGATATGCCCCCTTCGTCCCTTCGGTGGTCGCCATGTGGTACTTGTGTGCTATCGCTCCAAGCGGTATCGCTGGATGCGCTCTGTGCTGTTCTGCTTCGGAATGGAGAGTGCCAGGTATGGCAAGTACAAGTACATTTTGCATTTAAACCGATGAGATGCGTGGAAACCCTCGCAACGCAGAAAAATGCGTGACCTGGGGAAAGCTTTCCCCCGGCTGGCCCCAGCCCGAGTTCAAGCAGTGAAGCAATGCTTTTTGGCTTAGGACCACGTTCACGTCCAGCTGTGCGCGCTATAAACACGCGAACATGCTTACATGTGTGCCTGTGTGCTGGCGTCGTCACCAAGGGATGCTACAGTGACTCCTGTAGCGTTTCCTTCGTGAGTAATTTCGCGGCTCGTACTACGCAGCGCGCTAGTCCACCAATCAGGGCATCACCAGCTTGTATGGAGTTGGCAGCGCTTCGGTCGGGTGAAAGGCGAGGGCCAGGCCGGCGCTGCGAACCGCATCAGAAGCAACCATGTGGGAACATGCAAGCCGTCCACCTAAGCCCATTTAACCCTATGCAATCAAAAATCTTTAGGGAATATGCCGCTGACGAGTTTGCACTGTAAAAGTTCCTGGCTCACCACAATACGTGGCATCCAGCCAAAGTCATGCACAGCGTCACACCATCTGCCAGCTCGAGCACCACCTGCAACAGCCACAGTATCAGCGGACAATCGGCTTTCAGTGGAAATCATTTCCCTCGCTAATATGCGCGGCGACAATAAAATGTGTCTTTACCGCCAAACAGCATCCAGGCAAGAATCCATCAGCATTTCAAACACTATGGCCAGCGACGGCAATTGGGCTTAGCTCGGCTGGCAAAATTGTAGTGCTTCGAGGAGGAGGAACAGCATAGCCGAGTACACAGTTTATCGTTCTAGGCTTCATTCGCCTTGGCTGGGTGGTTGGAGCAGCACCTTCGTCAGCGCACAAATGCATGCGGCTGCGCAAAGTCTTGCAGCAAACAGAAGCGAAAATACGGGCCCAAAGTTCTTGTGTCCAAATAAATCCGAAGTCAACGACGGCAGCAAAGAAAACAGACCCCCGTGACAAGCGTTGAGCAACGCAAGCCTGCCGCAAAAAAGAGCATGCATACGTACAAGGCGCATTCTCCCCGAATGGGCATTTACAAAAAATGTACAAAGAAGTGTGTACAGGGTCTATGGAGGGACTACTGGGCTTACCAGACGGCGAAGTTCCTTGGTGATGCCATACTGCTGTTCATGAACGTCATCAAAAGGGCTGCCATGCAGAGATTCATGATAACCTGAGAAGAAAACACATATTGGGCTTGCTAGAATTGAATGTACTTAGGTACGGTGAGAGCACAGCCCCTCTTGCCCCTCTAGCTGCTAACTGCGAACAGGCCCCAGGTGAGCATATCGTGCTTACTATGGCTCGCTTATTACCGGCCTTGTTACCAATATAACCCCAGACCAACCGTCCAGCAACACATAATGCCCCCGCCACTGCGCCGATTGTACTTAGCTGCAAATCTGTTATCGCCTGCCAACTTCGGACGCCGTCAGCGAAGGAGGCCGCCGGTAACAAGCTGCGCTCCGCTGTATCCAGGTACGTGTTGGGTGGCACCTTGTGAATAAATGCAAAGGGAACTATCTTCCACATGTAAGCAGCCACTAGCACAGACTGCCACGAAAAGAAGAGCATCATAAACAACAACCAAAACGACGGAGAGCTGCAGAGATCCTGTGGCGTCAGCACGAAGGAGGAAAGCAGAGAAGCTGCTGTCGAAGGCGACGGAGCTGAGAGAAACCAGAGGAAAAAGAACAACCAAAAACCAGCGTGGAGTTCCTACCGTTTATAATTCAGAAAAAGTCACACCTTCAGAGACCTCGTGGTCCCCTGGCTATCAAACATAAGCTAAGGCAGATGCTAGTCTGGTCGGCGATAACTATACGATGCAATTAGATCGTTTGCAGCCAATACATGCTTCCGGTTGCTAACACGGGACGAATGCACAGTCCATGAATGTGAACAGAGGAAAGCGCCATGTGCACGAAACAGCAAAATGGGAGGGAAACCCACAGCGGATTTCTTCGATCAGTTTCCGTCGTTCGTGAGAGTCCATCGGTAGGGGAGGAGGGTCGGACAGAAGTGCCGCTCCCACTGCCTGCCTCAAGGAAATCAGAAGCAGCGAAGAGAAAGCTCGATATCCGGTCTGTATTTGCACTTGCACGGGACGCCGTCTCCGCTGCTCCGTTGGCGCGTGGTAGTAAGGGCAGCAGCAGCAACTCCCAAGCATGGAACATAGCACAACACTGCATGACTGTTTTCCGCAAACGCAACAGAATAACGGCTGTCTACCATCTTCCTCTCTAGACACCCATGGCGAGGCAATACTGCATACCTGCAGCGCCAGGCATCCCCCAGCCATCAACAAGAAAAGCGCAGGAAGTCGCTGTAGAACTTCCGTGTCAGACACATAGACCTCTGGAGCAGCTGCAGGCAGTAAGACGGACGGATTTCATCGCCAAAGAAGCACACGTGATTTCACAGAAAAGAACTGCAGTGAATAGGCACTGCTTGGATTGATACGGCGTCCAGACAGTTGCACGGTCATTTCGACTCTCACCCAAAGCCCCCTCTCCACCTCCTACAGGTGCAACAGATGCCAGCAAAGAGTGCTGGGCGGTGCGGAAGAGAAACAAAGAATGCATTGGACAAAGCAAGCAGACAGACAAACTCCGGCCAAGAAAGATCACGCAACTAACCTGCAAGCACACAACCGAAGTCCACGCTGAACTACCCCTTTGGAACATTCCCAGAACCATCTGCGCAACATGCGCTGCGGTGTGGCAGAAAGCAAAACATACAGGCAACCGTGTTACGCATACACTATACGGGCACCCCGAAGTTCTTCGATTGAATCCAGAGTACTCATATATTCTCACAGAAGGAATGCAACTGGTACTCACTGTTCCCTTTCTATCTGGCTGCCACTCGAGGGCACAGGTCAGTGGGACAGGGTAGCAGAGGCCGCTGCCTATGGCCGTGACGACGCCGAAGGCGAGGCTGAGCAACGCAGCAGCCCTCAACAACAGCAATACTTCTTGGGATTCCATAGTTGAAGTGGCATGTTGAGCTTCTCTCATGGGCAACGTCAGCAAACTATTATGCAACGATTCGTCGAATGGCTCACCAGAAGAGGAAACAACTATGCAGTGTCAAGGCAGACATTACGAGGCCAATACTCATCACAGATCCACCCAGAAGAGTTGCCCTGCAGCAGGTCAACATCACCGCCGGCCCAAAGTATAAGCGCAAAATGCATGTGGAGGAACAACTCCACTGTTTCAGTTCCTCGAACCCAATTCAGGCGGTGGCTACTTGCTTGGGTAGAGATATTCACACAACCTGCGGCAAGCTGTCCGGTCCACTGCGCAGGCTCAGGCGGTGCAAAAGAACAGCAATGGGTGCCCTAATAAGGTGAAGAAATGGGTTAGACTATCTCAGCTGAATGGAAGCGGCTCGTCTAACAGCCGTCTCTTTGAAGACGGCTGTCAGCCGGCACCACACACTAAGGCATGCAACCTAATAAGTCGGATGGTGCACGGAGCGCACTTGGAAGGGCCCAGAGCCCTGTGAAGCCTTCCTCCAAAGAACCCGGCTATGCCTTGCACCAGAACGGCCGAAACGTAGAGGATCAGGCCATCCTAAAAACAGCAACAGGCTTGCAAACTGCGAAGGGGGCGTCTAGGACTCGAGGAGCTGCTGCCATCCACACTGTTCATGGCAAAGTGGCTAGTTCAATATGAAACTTTCGAATGCTCTTCATGACACAGCATAAGGACACAGAGCGCAAGTCCTGCAGCCTCAATATGGAATACGATCGGGAGCAAGCTTTACGTGATAGCGGAGGGACGCAGTCGGCTGTAATTGACGCATGTAGGCAATAATCAGGGGCGCGATGTTTCCGAAGGCGTGCAAACTACCTGAAGCACCTCCCAACAACAACAACTCAAACAGTGCCCTCTCCAGCCCTGCGCATTCGCGCAGGTAGTTGTTGCTGCGTGATCCCGAAACGTCAAAGAGTATAGAAACAGCTCCAGGCTGCAGTGGCTTCTGCACCCCAATAAAACGCCAAGCACCAACTGCTGAAGGGCACAAATGGCAGAAAACCGGTGTGCTTACCGAGCGTTAGATGAATCAGAAAGGCCCCAGCTAGGGCCATGTGGGCACGGCATTTCTGTGCGCTCAGAGGTGTCTGTAGGAACAGTAAAGTCACAAATCTGGTCACATGGAATATAAAATGATAGCAGCTTTGAGGCTGCAAGCTGTGCTTGTATGACCTGCGATGTAGCTTGCGCTGGGAGACTCACCTTGGGGCAAGCAGTGGCGACGGTCTCGCCATACATTTTGGGAGCTTGTTATTCTCGACGCCTGTCTTGAACTCTTCCGATATATGGGCCTACACACGGCTTCGATAGTCTTATCTCGGGAGTTGCTGAGTGCAGGGAGACGTCTGCTGTAGTGCGCAGGCATTACAATGTGGCTCTTGTGTGATCTCTAGTAGCTCATTGATCATAAAGAGAATGATTATGGCATTAGCAACTAAGAAAAGGAATTAATGCTGCTAAATGTTCTAAGAATAGAGTACCGTAGATGGAGCCATAGGTTAGTAGGATTACCCCTCCAGCTGCCACTATCGGCAGTGTACCGCAATACCTAGTCACTACTTGGGTACCAAGTAGGTCCCTTTAGAGATCTAATTGAAAAAGAAATAGAATTATTACTATATAGGAGTATTATGTCAATAAATACGACTTTGGGGGATGGCAGTTGTAGGTCAGGCTCCTGATTGTGTCGTCACCGTTGATATCCCCCCCGTCATCTTGTAGGTTGGGCGCAGACACCCAGCCATGACGGGGGTCAATCCTTAACACAGTTCCTTTATTCTACAAACTCACTTTGTTAATAAATGCGAATCTAACATGAATTGGTACTTGCAGCATAGACTTCTGAGGATTTGGGTAGTCAGAGGTAATACTTTGGAAGCCTGGCAGGACGAGATGATCAGTACGCACAGCTTGGGACGGCTGCGCGCCACATTTGGGGGCTGTTCCAACCCAGTGGCCTCCTCTCTATAGTGGAATGTATAAGAAGAATCAGCCGCAGCGCAAGTAAAAACCCAGGAAACAGAAGACAGGTCGTGATTGTGCCAATATACGCGGGCAAACCCTGTGGGAAGGACAATGGGATCCGACACCTGGGAGTGTCAAGCCCTCCGAGGGATTACCTTAGGACCGTTAACCTCAATACTCCACATGACGATAGTAGGAATATGATGCGCTTCCTTCGTCATAGAGAGTTGGTGTTTTTCGAGACCGGAATACCCACGGAAAACTGGGGACAAGAACTGCGCACATATTTGACCGGAGAAGCATTAAATTACTGGTTCTACATATGGGATACCCGGGAAATCGTCAGCAATTGGGAAGCTCTCAAACGTTCTATGCTAACTATATTGTGCGGGGTCCCACGAGAAGAAACAGTCTCACGTTTATATGAAGTCAGATGGAAGGGAAGTGCAGTAAAGTATACCTCCGAGTTTTAAGCAGTACTATGGGAGAACCCTTACCGCAGGAGCAGCAGGGGAACGTTTTATAGCGAGCCTGCCTGACGACGTCGTACTGAGGATGACCAATGAGGGCCATGCCAAATTCACAGCTTGGGAGGAAGCGGCTACAGAGTTGGAAAAGACTGTAGGGTGTAGAGATGAGACAGTGAAACAAGTAAGACAAACTAGGCAATATGTGGAGGAAACCCACCTGCACACTCGAGGTGGGTCCCCTAGGGAACCACGAAATAGTGAAAGAGAAAGCCTACAGGAATGGCGAGTATCTAGGGAAAATGCTTGTTTCGATTGCAGGGGCAGGGGGTATGCAGCCTCGCAATGCCCCTCTCGCCAGGAGGCTTTACGTCGTACAGGGGAGAAGTGCCGGAAATGTGGGGCTGTAGGGCATTATGCCCGGGACTACCCTTTCCCGGGGAATATTAAAATTGCGTCAGCAACGAGGCCCGAAGAGACACAGACAACCACGTTCTAACGCCAAGGACGAGGGGCGCTTAAACTATCTAACCTAACCGTCCAGGGAGGTGCACGCACTAGGCGACATTCTGGTGATAAGGGAACTATTTGCGCAGTAGCAACAGGACCTAACACCATAGTAGTCTCCCCAGATGGGGAAAGGAAGTTGTTATTAAAGGGCAAGCAAGAGGGAACGAAAGGGAACTTAGCAGAGAGAATCCCCAGCAGGCATTAGTAGAACAATGTAATTTAGGGATTATACCGCCCCCAGGGGAAGAGCCCAAGCCCAGTGGAAAGCAAGAAAATGATGCACTCGATGTGTAAGATAGAGAATCACAGTGGTGGAGAGGCAACGGGGCCGTCTCCAGTGCTAGAGGAATATTGTGTAATGCACGAGCGATTGCCACTTTAGCGGTCAAGGTGGCAGGAAGTGAATGCGAGGCACCATTAGATTCAGGGACATCAAGGCGTTATATCAATTCTAGGGCTGTGCGTAATCTGCAGCTAAAAGTACGACAGCTAGGAGAGGAGTCCATTTTCGCAGTGGCCAACCAATGGTGAGCAATTAAGGATTGATCGAGTAGTAAAGGGACTAATAAGGTGGTGTGGGGATCTGCGATTGTGCGAAGACTTCTTAGTAGGGCCTGTACCATACGATTTAGTATTAGGACTTGATTGGCTAACTGAGCATTAGGTGGCGTGGTCCTTCCACGCTGATAAATTACGTGCATATGTAGATGGGCGATGATGCTATCTAACCCTAGCTAGTACCAGGCAGAAGAAAACAAAAATAAAAAACTTTCCAGCAGCACATCTGCGGAGCCCTGCGGAGCAAGCTTATGATATACTTGCAAAACAGATAGCAGATATGTCACTGGAGGAGGCGAGGGCACTTCTACGTCCACCCCCCAATAGGCACAAAACACCCCCTCGGGCGAGGAACTAGGTGGAAATAGACACATTAATACAACAGACTAGGGAAAGCATAGATGAATTATCACACCCGCTACATGGGATGTCCAACATACTTGCTCTTCCGGTGGGCCCAGAATCGACAGATGAGGGGCAAGGGGCTCTGTGCTATGGTTTGTTTGAGGCCTCACCACCTCCTGTCAGGCAAGCAGTTACAGAAGTCCCGGCAACTAATGAGCTAATGAACGACGTGGAAGAATCCCCTTGGCCACCTGCCTCCTTGGAATATACCCACTTTGATGAATGGATGGAGTCAGAGATTGCAAGGGCAACTCCAAATCAGATCCTCGATGTACTGCGCGATTATCGTGCGGTATTCCCTCATAAACTTCCTTCAGGACTGCCACCGAAGCGCCCATACGATCAGAGGATCATACGAGCGACAGGGAAGTTGCCCTCTAAGGCTAATATATATCGTGTGACACCTGAACAGCTCCAAGCACACAAACAGGAAATCGCTAAATTATCCGCTACTGACTGGATTGGACCTACATGCTCAACTATATGTACCCCCACAATCGGTCAATAAACGAGATGAAGAGACAGGTGAACGCAAGATGTGGATGGTTGTGAATTACCGAGAGGTAAACGCACTCCCTATTGACCCCGACTCTCCCCTCCCTTCGGTTCTAGCTATACTTGTTATGTTAGGGGGAGCAAAATTCTTTTCTACTCTGCACCTGGAATCTGGCTTCCATCAAATGCGCATGGCAAGGGAAGACAGGTGGAAAACAGCCTTGCGTTCGGTACTAGGATTATTCAAATACAAGGTTATGCCTTTTGGTCTTAAGGGCGCACCAGCTACCTTTCAGGCAAATATTGATAGTTATTTACAACCGTTATTGGGTCAAGGAGTTATAGCATATCTAGACGACATCCTTATCTACACCCCCGATCTACCCAGTTATATGGCTTTGCTCCGACAAGTGTTAGGAATCTTGCGCCGGGCTATCTTGTTACATGGGCTGGAGAAGTGCGTCACAACTGTACACACGCTGTCACCTCTCGTGTAGCTCCCGGTGCTTGGGGCACTGCGCTCAGGATGCCTGGATACCCGCGCAGACAATGTTGCGTCTGCCTCCCCTTCCCAGCAAATTGCAAACGCTGTTTTCTGTCCTTGTCGCCCGTGATGATGGTTGTATTACCTGGCTTCTTCCTCATTTTGGTGTCCAGCGGAGGCCTTCCTTTGCTTCTGCAGCGTGTCCCAATTCATGTTCGTTCTCCACACCCTCCAATGTCTAGCCAACGAGTTAAGTGCCGATTATGCTGCGGGGCTCCTGTAGGCGCAGCTTGATGATATCATGGGGTATCAGGGTAATACCACAATTCTCACGGCTAGAGCGAAGAAGTGGGGCGGGATTGCATTCCGCAGGATCACCACCAAGGGGAACACAACTCGGTGCCAGTATATCTGTCGAATTGATGCAGGTAAATTTAGTTTGGGGATAGTAGAGGATTGCTTCCAGATGTGTAAACATGTTGATCTCCGCCGACCAGGCAGCTGAACTTGCTTGCCTCGTCTTCACACTTGGCAGCATTCTAAGGAGTTAGTGAGAGAAATCGGCATTGTCGTGTTCGAATGAATCGTGCGACGTGCGACTGGTAAAGCGGCAACGGATTCATGTTAGTTAAACAACGCCTAACCTTAAGCGCTGTGCGTGCTCATGATTGCAGTAGCTGCCAGTGAAACAAGCTATGCTTGTATATGTTCAATAGACACTGCTTTGCACAAACGATCCTCAAAACTTCATTGGGGTTTCCGCTCTCTGTGCCATGCAACGTAATATTTTCATTTTCATGTTATGGTCAGTAAGCCGCTTCATCCATTTATGCCTGCGGGAGCCAACAAACTTCTTGTCCCTGCCAGTGTTGGTGTTTTCCAAAGGAAATATTTCTTCGCTGGGGGAAGCTATGAGAGACAGGGCACTCGCTTAACAATCGTATTAAACCCTTCATGGCCTTCCAAAAGGATGATCGGGCATGGTGGGTAGAGATTCTTTTAGTGAAGCTGCAATGTATACTCGGGTGAACCCGTGCGCCATGAGAGATCTCTGTTGATGTTGTAGCTCTTAACCGGTAGACCATTTGTGAACTTTCCAAGCGCAAGAGTACTTATGGAGTAAGATGAAAGCATATTTGAGGGGAAAGGGGGGTCATCACACAAGCGCAGGTTCAGACCACAGTCTCCAACCGGTATGGCATCTGAGCACGCCAGCGACACCGTTTGTGATGGCCTTGATACACATCACCGTGAAAAAGTGCTGCAGGCGATGAAAAGCCCACCAAGAAACTCTTGCAATGTTGTAGTTTTGTAAACACTTCGCCAGGTACGTAAGATATTGATGGTCGGTTTGAACAGAGAAGTCCCTACCGCGCCGTGTATAACCATAGCTCTTCCCAGCATACGGGGAATTTCTACTAGATCTCCTCAAAGCGTTGAAAGTAGTGGACAGTTGTTTTGTGTAGAGGTGGGTCCTGTATCTCCGCCGAGGACTAGTGTGTGCTTTGCAGGGACTACAATACCTTGGGTGAGCGTGAGTAGTAAATAAGTTTCATACCCAGTCTCTATGCATCCTGAGCTGAGCCGTTCAATCTTCTGGAGCTCCGGGAGGGACGGCGGCCTGCCAGGAGTTGCAGTATGTCAGGCTGCAGCGAGCCGCATGCTGGCAAGCTGCTCTAGAAAACCGAAGCCCCTGCCTAGAAAGAACCAACTTCGCCGTGCCTCCTAATCTAACGGAGATGAGAGTATCAACTGCAGGGCTTCCGATGCCTGTTGGAGAAGATAATAAAGCTCTACAGCAGGAAGAAGTCCATCTACCAGTCCCGCATCGTAGCGTAGCGACACTGACGTGCAGATCGTTCGTCAAACTTGGGTGTAGGGGCGAAAGACTAATAGAACCGTCTAGTAGCTGGCTTCTTCCGAAGTTTCTCTCAGGATAGCTGGAGATCAATTAAATTTATCAGTTAAAACGAATGATTAGAGGCATCGGCGCGGGTTGTCCTCGACCTATTCTCAAGCTTTAAATGGGTAAGATCCAGCGGTTACTTCATTGAACTGCTGGGGTTATTATGAACTCCAAGTGGGCCATTTTTGATAAACAGAACTGGCGATGAGGGATGCTCCTAACGCTTGGTTAAGGTGCCTCAATACTCTCTCATGAGACACCATAAAAGGTGTTGGTTCATTTTGACAGCAGGACAGTAGTCATGGAAGTCGAAATCCGCAAAGAAGCGTGTAACAACTTACCTGCCGAATGAACCAACCCTGAAAATTGATGGCGCAGCAGCGGGTTACCGATATCAGGCCAGTATCGCAAGTTTTGAGCACTCGACCTTTTGCTGTAATGAGTAGGAAGACGTGGGGATGGTAGCGAAGCATTTGGCGTGAACCTGTGTGGAACGGTCGCTAGTGCAGATCTTGGTGGCAGTGGAAAATATTCGAATGAGAACTTTGAAAACTGAAGTGGAGAAGGGGTCCATGTGAACGGAAATTGGACATGGGCTAGCCGGTCCTAAGCGACAGCATAACTGCGTGGATTTCGTGGCTTTTCGCCACGTGTTTCGCGATGGCCTTCTTCATGAATTTGCTTCTCTGTTAAAGGGTTTTCAATTGGATTGGGTACACAAATCGCAGCTGCCTCCGCTCGCTGAGGCTGCCAATAGTTGTTTGGTCCCCACACCAACAGCAGGAAAAGTAAGTAATAGTATGGGAATTGACTAACTATTGTGGTATTTCTACAAGAAAACTCTCCGTGGACACACATTTGTGTTGAGGCACCTTCGACACTAGCCCAAGCTATGTATGGGTCCCTCCTGCAGTGGGGTGATGCTCGCTTGTATCATCTGCACCGCTTGAACCATGCGGCACTACCCAGTGTCTTAGGTCTATTGGTTCTGGCGAGTCATAATGGTCCCCGAACAAGATCCAGTATGAAGGCTAATTCAAAGAGTATGACCTCCCTCCCTATCTGCAGGCACCGTGCACCGTGCGTTCAGCAGCTCGAGCGCCTAGAGGTGCGGGAGAGAAAGCCGCCCTGCTAGGAGTTCTAACGTTCCTTACGGCATCTCAAGGTGCCAGAGAGCCCCACATGCAAGCACTAGCAGGGCTTCTTCGTTGTGCGCATGCACACTGAATATAGTTGTTGAGAGCTTTAGCTTGCATGCAGTTTGCCTATTTGGCCCTGGGAAGGGATCATGCGGCCATTTCAGAAACAGCTGCCAACGTTGTACGGGCTATGCTGCACATAGCGCGTCTACATTGTGCAACGCGGTAGCAGAAGCGCGTGCGCAGCCACAAGGGATAGGTGAAAAGCACCTGATAATTCTTACCTACATGCTGTTATTTTCCTCTTGCAATCATATATCTTGGGCGAAGGTGCTAGAGGCTGGCAAAGCGTCGGTGTTGAATAAACGTAAATGAACACTGCGTGCCCGCCAGCAGCGCTGCGCACGCGAAATCGGGGAAACGACGTGGTGGCAGACATGCTTGTGATATATTTAATAGTTTCACAACGCTTCCTGTATATTATGAATAAACTATATTGCTAGGGTTCAAAGCCTGTACCGACAACAGAGTTCGGGGCTCGGTAAACGTCGGCATGCAACAGGCAGCGGAAGCGCAAGGACGCCGAAAGCCTAGAGGCAGCAGTTGCTCAAATTTCGGTGCTTTGCCTGTTTTCTACTGTGAAGTGATCTTCTGGCATTTCATGTTTGTCTGAGATGAACTATAGCAGCTGGTCTTCCCCTTTTTGAGCCCTTATAAGCCCACCTACCAGTGAACGTATAGAGTACTCACACCCCCACGAGCACCCAGCGAGGGTTGCGTGCTCGGGTACCCCCATCTGTAAATTTTCACTGGATTTTCGTCCCTGCAGCTTTCGCACCTTTTCTTTTGTGATCCGGTGCATCGCCGTCTGTTTGTAGCTGCAACGAGGACAAACAGAGAAGAGCGCGAGAAGCGGATGAAGAAGACCAGTTCAGCAGGCCCCGTGGCCTAGGGCTCGTTTGAAGCGCGAAACATCATGGGAAAGCCTTTTAGAAAGCGAGAGTTGCAGCGAGCTCATGTACTTCTGGAAAGGAGAGACTAGCGGGTAGCACAAGGATACGATTCGGGTGCTCCCTAAGCATTTGTCTAGACAGCGGAACGCCGTACATTTTTGTTCCCGACGCCACAGACTTGTGGCGCAGCAAGTAGCATCATTTTTCATTAGAGACAGGGTTGAGTAGCCTTTGCTGCTGCAATGGGATCCGGGGAGATGTCATCTGGGGACCGCTCAAGCGGCACCCATGGAAAAGACAAGCATGCAAGCAGCAGCAGCAGCAGCAGCAGCAGCAGTTCAAAAAAGCACAAATCCAGTGGCCACAGCAGCAGCAGCTCAGGTGGCCGATCTACCAGCAGCAGCAGCAAGGCCGGCAACGCGGAGCGCGACACCAGCTCCAGCAAACATAAGAGCAACAACCACAGCAGCAGCAGCAGCAGCAGCAGCAGCGGGCACAGGAGTAGGGGCAAGGAGGAACGCAAGCACTCGAGCAGTAGAACAAAGACGGAGGCGGAATCAGTCCGTGCAGATTCCAAGCCTCAGAATGCTTCGAAGGAGAGCAAGAACAGCAGTAGCAGCAGCAGCAGCAGCAGTAGCAGCAGCAGCAGTAGCAGCAGCAAAAATGCGAAGGCTTCCAAGAGTCATGATGACGGGAAACGCGGGCGGAGCAGTCGGAGCCGCAGCGGCAGCAAAGAGAAGAAGAGGAAGAGAGAGCGCAGTCCCTCGTACCAACCTCCCGCTGTGGTAAACACAACTGACCCGACGAAGAACACACTGGGCGACCCGCTGCCTCCAGATCTGGAGGGGCCGTGTTACGTGAAGCTGCTGCCTCAGCAGCGGGACGTGTCGATTCTGTTGGGTGTAGACAATCGGGGTTTATTGAATTTGGCGAAGAGCCACGGCTGCAAGAGTCGGCTCTCCCCTAAAGACATCTTCTTTCCTGAGACCAACCGCCGCATGCTGCTGCTACAGGGGCCCCTCGAGGCGCTGCACAAGATGTTGCGACAGGCGCTGCAGACGATCTCGGAGCCGGGGCGACACCGCGACAGCGGGCGGAGCAGCAGCATCACCTTCATCGCCCCTCATGCTATCTGCCAACTTAACCCCGAAAACAGCGACCAGCCGCTGCGCAAGCTGCGCAAACTCTGCAATGCGCGTTTGCACATCAGCGACAGAAGAGACATGAAGAAACAGGGAGGTCGGGAGCGGCTGCTGACACTGCAGGGCGGCCTTGAGGACGTGCAGGCAGCAGCCTGCGAGCTGACGAGTCTGCTGCAGAAGATAGAGAACCTGCGGGACCACACAAACCTCAAATACGACAGCTGCATGCCCAAGGAGGAGCCAGAGAAGAAGGAGGAGCGGCTCGAAGACCTCTTGGGTCAGGATCTAGATGAATCAACCATGCAGGCACTTGCCAGCATTCTTATCCCGCCAAAGGAGGAACCGGTGAAGGCGGGCATTGCCAGCGTGGCGCCTAACGTGCCCAATCTATCAGACTCTGCCAAGGCCGCTCTCATCAGTCAGGCGCAGGACGAGCTCGCTCGCATTAGCAACTTGCAGTATATGCGAGATTCACGGCCGGTGCTGATGCAGGGCCCCGCCTACCACAAGATCCTGGTAAGCGACCTGGTGGCTGCGCAGCTGCTGGGCTCGAACGGAAGCATTATTAGCCAGTTCGAGGCGGAGTATGCAGTGCAGGTGAAGGTGGCGCCTCCCGAGCCACCTCCGTGCACGGAGAGGATCGTTGTCATCAGTGGGCAGCCGCAAGACACCGATCGAGCGCTGCTGGCTGTGCTGGAGAAGGTTTACGCCGCCTGTCTGATGGTGGGTCACGCTAATTTCATGGTCTGGAGAATGAGCGCAATGAGCACCTGCTGTGCGCTCATTTGCGGCCCCGGCGGGCAGCGGATTCGCCAGCTCGCCAGCTTCACGGGCACGCGAATTCAGATAAGCAACAGAGATCAGCAAACCCCTTCACACCACCCTGGGCAGCTGGTGCCTTCCAACCCTCACGAGCGCATCATCTCTGTCTTGGGACCCTTGGAGCAGGTCACGATTGCAATTAAGGCGATGCTGCCGTACATACATGCCGACCCTAACCAGTCACTGTCGGTACACCAGAGCTACGGCCACGGATACAAACTTAAAATGCCTTCCTGGGCGGAAACAGGCGTCTTGCAGGAGGGCATGAACATGGAGGCCCTCAAGGAGGAGCCTCTCGAAGATGAACGGCCGGTTTCGCTCCCCGGGCCATTCCACATGAAGCTGTTGATCGACCCTGCACTTGCGAATTCGCTGATTGGCAAAGATAGCGCCACCATCACCAAGGTTTCGGAAGAATGCGGTTGCAGCATGCACGTATTATCTTCCAAGAACAAGTTCCCCGACTCGCAAGACCGTTTGCTGCTGATGTCGGGCTCCACGGAAGCCATCAGCACAGGCGTGATATCGCTGCTGGAGCGGTGCAAGGAGGTACACCCCAACTTGCCGTACGATCAAATGTATGCAAAGCTGGTTGTGCCTACCAGCGTCTGTCCTACAGTCATCGGCCCTGGTGGCGTGCGCGTGCGTGAGATAAGGGAGGCGACCCTAACGCGTATTACAGTTGACAGGAACTCCAACCCGTGCCCCGAGCGGGTGATTGCCATTCACGGCATGGCGCAGGGCGTACACCAGGCCGTAGTAGCCATTAGCACCATCGCGCAAACAGATCCTAGCCTGGTGCTCATGCTGGAGCTCCAGTACGATTACCTCGAACAGCAGCAGGAAACACAGCAGCAAAATGCACAGCTCGACTCCAACATCGTCGGCGCTGTCCTGGAGGGAGTCCTCTCGGTCACCAACAAAGTGGGAGGAGGCGCCACCGATGCTGCTGTTAAACGGCTAGAAAGCATGAAACAGGTAATGCAAAAGCGGCATATACACCCACAAGTAGAGAGGAGAGAGCGTCGGGAACTGACACTTGCTATCTTCTTCTGCGTGCTCCGCTTGTCGATGGCTCGTCTCCTCGTCTGTAGTGTTTTTCTGGACGGCTGCGGTGGTGTCAACTTTACGCGTGTTTTCTTCTCTTGTGGGCTCTCGTTGTTTCTGCTTTCCTTGTCCATGGTATGCTTGGTGTGGGGATTGGCTTTGTAGTGCTTGCCTTTCCGTGTTATTTCTATTTGTATCCTTCGTCTGGTCGGCTCGGTCGCCCCCTTTCTCTTGCGCCTTGCGCCTTGGCAGCACATTGCGCCTTTTTAATGATTCATCTGGTGCAGCCTCACTTGCCCGTACTTTCGGTCGTGGGGCATTCTACGCATTTGCTTGTCTTGCAATCTGCGTGCGTTCGATTGAATTTCGTGTTTTGGAGGTGTGGTTGAGGACGATGGTTTGTGGATCCGATGGCTAAGAGTCCAGCGTTTAATCATTCATTAGGTGCGCTTCACTGCGAATTGCTGCTGCTGCGCAGGCGGCGGCTGCACAGGGCCCCCTGGGCCCTATGGGACAGCACCAGAGCGGGTACACTCCTAATTACGATGCGCCTGTATCGTTTGTTACTGCCTCCAACCCTGTAGTGACACCAGAGGCCTCAAAGAGCTTTGCCTTGGCTCAGCGAGCAGCGCAGGCCCTCGGCAACGATCCCCGTGTGCGAATGCCGTCTCCTCCCCGCGCAGCAGATGAATGGGAGCGGCAGCAGCGGGAGATTCAACAGTATGAGCAGCAGCGACTCGCAGGGCACGTCGAAGTGTACAGCAGCGGGCCGGTACCGCCACCACCTCCAGGCGCAGTGACAGACCCTGCCGCTGCAGCTGTTGCAGGTAGTGCACCTCCTCCACCTCCTCCTGATAACGGCATGGACGCGGACGACGGAGACCCATTGCTTGAGGGGCTGATGAATGAGGCTTTCTGAACTTAGGGTTGCGAGTTTGGGATGGAGGGCTTCCTGTTGGTATGTTGGTATTATATTTATCATTATTTGGGGCTTTAGGGGCACCGGGCAACACAGGCCTTAGCGCAGTGTTGGACCCATCGGAGTGCTGCGACTGCGAGTCTACCTGCTGCCCACCGCGCAGGTAAAGTTGATGCATGCACTGCATCGATGCGCCATCGTCATAGGATTACTGCGAGCCACAGGAGTATATTGTACTTTTAAAATCATTAGCCACTGTCATTTCTGAGGTAGAAGGAAGTAATTGTTGCTTCGGGAGATGGTTGCCCGGTTTGGTTCAGCTTCTGTGGGCACAGGCGTAGAGACAGTACGTACAGTGCAGACCACAGCACAGGAAGTCCACCCAACTGTGGTTGCTACCCAGTTTTCAAGTGTACCTTTGCGGTGTACGCACGGCGTCTATACGCAGAATTTCTATATATGTATACAAATGTATGTATCCTTAGAAAGTAGCTGGTGTGCTGCACAGAAGTACCAGGCCGGAAGACAGCAGAGCCTTGAATGCGGCTCAGCTCTGTATTCTGTCTGTCATTGGAACACCCGCTGCGAGTTCCTCTTTTGTGCTTGCATGTAACTCCCCCTTATCTGCAGTCTGCAGTGGGAGAGTGGGGTGGTGGGTGGAGGTTGGCTTATGGGGTCAACGAAACTTCAGTAACAGGGTTGAGTCTTGTCTTGTGTGAGGGAAAGGTTTAACAATTGGTTTCCCCTTTGAGGGTTGCAGTCATGTTGCATTCAGCGCAGACTATCGTCCTAATGGTCGGTGAGGACGCGGCGTCACCCTGGGTGGGAGAGCGGTTTAGTGTTATTAGTAGCTGCGGCGATTTGAAGTCTGAAAAAATAAAATAAATTAAAATTACTTAATAGGTAAAATTATGTACTTCCTTTCGGAAGTTTCCGAGGGGTACTTCTTCACTAGACAGCCGGCAGTATACTTGCATGCTCTGGGTGCAGGACGAGGCGGCGTTGCCTCCCAGTGCGGGTTTAGATCACAACTACTTTTCTATTTTTCTTAAATTATACATTTAATTAAACATTCGATTTAGTAATTTCTTTAAACACAGCAAAGACCGCTTCTGGGGCTTTCCCGCTACGGCCCCACCCCAGCACCCCGCTGAGCTGCCGTTCAAGGACGGCAGCTCAGCGGAGTTAAGGATTGCAGAGAGCGCAGGAGTTGTGAAGTTAACATTGATTGTTAGATTTAGCATGTAGAAGTTATCATTTTCCTCATCTTCTTTAGCTGTGCTGATTTCCCAGTTATAGTTGGAGGGCACCCTAGCCCGGCGCTGCGCCGAGCTGGTGGGTGTTCGTTGACGTTCGCTACTAGACATGGAGTTGATGCAGCAGCAGTAACAGCAGCAGCTGGTGGAGTAAAGTGGTAGAAAATGGACGCTTCTCGAGGCCAGCTGCCTGCTGGCCTGAAGGGGAAATGCCCATACACAGTGTTAGGCCTGTGCTCTGAAGAAGGGCAGCCGCTCAGTGTGCAGGAAGCAGCAGCAGACGAAGCTTCTGTTGCAGCACGGGAGGCGCTGACCTCCAAGGCCATCGGTACAGCATACAGACGTGCTGCACTGAAGGCACACCCCGACAAAAACAAGGGGAGAGAAGCGGAGGCTGCTGCTGCTTTTTTAGTAGTGAACTTAGCCTTTGCGTTTCTGTCGAGTGCTGAGCAGCGCTCGGCCTACCACGAGCACCTCCGAACGCTGCTGAGTCTGCGGGAGCGGCGGCAGGAGCAGCAGCAGCGCTTGACCGAGAGGGACAAAGAGAAGCAAAAGTATAAGGCAGAATTAGACAGAAGAGAAGCAGAAGAACGTCACAAGACACCAAAAATAGACCCTGCGGAGGCCGAGCTGCAGAGGATTAGGGAACAGAATGCTGCCTTCATCAAGGAGCAAACAGAACTGAGACAAAGACGCAGACATGAGATCTTCCGGGAACATTCTGCCCAGCTGCTGCTGCAGCAGCAGACTCAGAAAGCCCCACATGTGGATGCAACGCATGCAACTGATGCACCCAGCAGCGCTGAGACAGAGGCAGAGGAGACCCTTGAGGACATCTTACTTAGGTCCGTAGTGCTGCAATGGAGTGCTGCTGCCACAACCCAGAAGAAGGAAACAGCAGCAGCAGCAGCAGAGGGATACAAGGAGGAGCACCAGGCCTGTGCAGAAGGAGCTTCTGGAGAAGCAGAGGCAGATCCCGCAGCAGCAGCAGTAGGACCGTCTGGAGATGCGAAATCAGCAGCAGCAGCAGATACAACTGGTGCTGCAGCAGCAGCTGCTGCTGATGGCCCTACTCCGGCTTCTGTATGCTCACAACTATGGAAACATGGGGCTGTTGATTTATGTCTCTTCTCCAGGAAGAAAGGAATTGCATGCATCTCCTTCTCCTCTAGAGAGAGGGCTATAGAGGCGGCATTGATGCTGCAGAGACATCGCAAGAGCAGCAACAATAACGACAAGATATTCTCTGTAAAACTTGCAAACAAGGTTAAAGGATTTGAACAGCTGCTTCTTAGAGTTAGAGCTGCTGCTGCTGTATCGGAGCAGCAGCAGGGGGAGGTAGATGATGATATGAAGGAGGCTGCAGATTTGGCTGCAGAGACAGAAGAGGCAGCTGGCGCATTCGCTTCTGCCGTAGCAGCAGCAGCTGCTGCTGCTGATGCTGCACCCCCAGACGAGCCAACTGCCTCACCTGCGCCGGTTGAACAGCCGACAGTCAATGGCAGCAGCAGCAGCCCCAGCAGCAGCAATAGCTCTTACAGTAGCAATAGCAGCAGCAGAATGTCTATGAGTGTTTCCGAGGCGAACAGTGCTGCAGCAGCCTTTGGCTTGGGGGTGGCAGCAGCATCGAGGCAGCCAATTAGCGGCGCTGCTGCATGTATATTGGAATATGTGAAGAGCTGCAGCAGCAGGGGGCTGCAGGAGGTGCAGCAGCAACAAGCAGAAGCAGAAAGGGATAAGGGATGGGAGTGGGTAGGAGGCGCCAAAGCCGCCGCCAGCATGACAATGCAGGAGCTTGAAGATGCTGCCTTTGGCGAATTGCAACGTAAGAAACAGCAGCTGCAGCAGCAGTAACAGCAGCAGCAGCACTGGCAGCATCACGTGTGGAATTAGCAGCAGTAGCTGCAACAGTAGCTGCAGCAGTAGCAGCAGCTATAGTAACAGCAGCAGTAGCTTCACGACCACAAGCAGACAGACAGAGTCTTGAGCATGCACTCCTAGCAGACAGTGGCTGCTCCTTTTAATGCCTAGCCAGTGCGGCAGGCGGAGGCAGCTGTTCAATCCATCGGCTGCTGCAGCACGTTGAAAATGTGGAGAACGAAAGTGGCCAGAATATACAAGGGGAAATGCAGGTTCGTTGGGCCCACGGGGTGCATGTACGCCGCCAACGGGCTTCAAGGGATAGTCTTTTTTTTAGTACTTTAGATTATTGTCTTACGTATGAACGGAAGGGAATGGAAGAGGAACAATGACTGATACACATGACCGTTAAAACGGACAGTCAGAAAGAGCAAATGTTGACTTCTTCGCGCTTCTTCTGTCTGTGATGAATAGAACAAATGTGCATTTCGAGTGTGTTTAACCACAGCAGCGGAGTGTCCGACCCTATCATTGGATAGTGGTATTATCTAGAATAAATATTTAAATGTTTTAATGTAAATGTAGGTCTATATTGTTGAACTCAATATGTCAAAGAATAGCAACGGGCGCTCATCAGGAAAGAACGTATAGCTTAGTAGAAACGAGGGACGCGTATTGTAATGCAGAAACATACAGAATAGAGGTGTGAGTGGACTAGGGCTTTTTGCTTTTAAGAAACGTTTTGGAAGTAAATTGAATGCATGTAAATTTCAAAGTAATTGCGCTTTTCCTCAACATCTTTTGCCTCTTCCCCAGCTGCATGTGCTGAAAGCAGCGAATGGCCGACTGGGGGCAAGCAGGTACACTGTTGTTGCCACCCGTTGGTCTTATTCATTGATGCAAAGAAATAAGTGCAGGATTTTACAAATTAACATGCAAAGGAACACGAATAGTAGTTGCAAATGAAGTGTATATGCTGCAGCCGCCCTAGTGGTTACACACTATCAACTCAGTCGGTACTGATGAAATAACCGACGAACGATGCTGCCACTGTAGGGAAGGAGGGTAATTCATGCATTCTAGTGTCTTTGCAGAGAACTGAAGAGACACATTTGCAAGAAAACTAAAAAACAAGTATACTTGTCGGTTTGTCATTGAGTTTCAAGCGCCTTCTGGGGGGGTTGGGCTGAAGGTGCCGCTTTATGGTCTGCTCCTACAGCGTTTGACATGCAGCAACAGCAAATGCGGTGTCCTGTGCATGTGAGGGCCTTTTTGAATTAATGTTTCTGCTTTAAGTTGTTAATTTTATTGAATTTCACGTTTGTACAATTAACGGCACGAGAGATCCTCTTGTCGTTGTTCTCTGCAACACCGCGCCGTCAACCGCCAGTCATTGCAGTTGTCTGCACCCCATTGCAATTAGATAAATAAGAAACAACATAATATACAAGCAACATGATTCGTTTTTCTGTTTCTCGTCTTTTGCAAGCTCCTTCTGGTCCTCCTGGCTGTGCGCTAACGCCGAGGGCTTCCATTTCCCCCTTCCGCTGCAACCAGTCCATTGGTCAACGAGGGTTGTGGCCTGAATTGGGGTGTATAGGCAGCTCGACCTCATTTAGCACTCAAGCAAGATCAAGGAGTAAATCTTTTGAGGAGTACCGCAAGACCGCAGGCCTCAAGAAGCAGGAGGATTTCATTCGCCTAGATAAGGCTAACTGTTCCCCCAATTACTTGCCGACACCCGTTGTTATTAGCAGAGGAGAAGGAGTATATGTCTGGGACACAGAAGGAAATAAGTACTTTGACTTTGTCTGCGGAATTTCAGTGAGATATATACAAACGCTACGCGCCACAGCAGGAACGCAAATGCTGCAGCTACATGCAAGGCCAGCAACAGGCTGCCGCATCTGCTGCCAGAAGAAGCAGCAGCAGCAACAACAGTTGCAACAACAGCAGCAGAAGCACACATCACCCTTTCCTCCCTGTACACTTCCTCGGCTCCCCCGTCTTTAGATGCATTCCCTGTACAAGATTTTCAGTGTAGTTTTGAATGTCTACGCACAACCATTGGCCACACGATCTCTTCTATGCGGTAATGCAAACATAGATTAGATTAAATAAAGGAAAAGCAGCTTGTACAACAACGTCTTGAGTTTTCTTAGCAATCATTTTTGTTGTATGTTCTGATGATTTTCTACGTTTATCCCTTCAATATCTCAACACATTCTTCGGGGGAACAACACACCGAACGACTTTGAAGTAGTTATAACATGCATGTAAGACGTTGCTGCTTGTGCTGCTCATTATCTGTGCTTATCTGCTGTAGAGTTTAAATCAAGGACACTGTCACCCACGAATTATTGCTGCTCTTAAGGCACAGGCAGACCGCCTAACCCTTACTTCCAGAGCTCTGCATAACGACTGCATGTCTGTGTTCTGCAAATTCCTTAATGAGCTCTTTGGATATCAACGTACCCTCCTCATGAATACAGGTCAGCATCTACTAACCACCTGCATATACATCACAAATTCACGCCAGGAAGTGCATCTACTTGGGAAGGCAGCCAGCGGTAACCGCAGCGGCGCCAGTGCAGACTCCCAAGAGGAAATACTAAGAATATATGAATATATTCAAATGAAATATTCAGTATATATTTGTATATATGTGTCTGCATATACTTATTTATATTTATTAGTGTCAAGACCTGCAGAGATGGGGGTGGGCTGACGTCCAAACTAAACCCTAAACCCTAAACCCATCTCACGTGCAAACTAAACCCTAAACCCTAAACCTATCTCTGCTCTAGTTGCAGCCAAGCGTTTCAAGAGCAAAGAAATTGACCAAGACAAATAAATTGGATGTGTTGGTTGATGCTGTTTCCGTTCCTTGCTGTTGTTTGTTGCTGATCTCTGAGAGGGCTGCTGCTGCTGATGTTTTTTGTTGCTGCTGTTTGTACGGACTGTTGCTGCGGCTGTACGCTGCTTTTGTTTGTATGGATTCCCGCTGTAGCTCCTTGTTGCTGCAGGCGCTGAGGCGGGGGAAACAGCGGTGAAGATGGCTCGCAAGTGGGGATATGAGGTAAAAGGGCTTAAAAAGGACAGTGCAAAAATCATCTTTTGCAACAACAACTATTGGGGAAGAACAATCGCTGCTGCAAGTTCTTCTACCACTCTCGAGAACTACAGACAGTAAATATTCCTAATTTCTGCCCCTTATTCTGATGTCTCTGATGCATATATACCTCCCGTTCTCAATAAATATATTTGCTACCTAGTATATACATACATATATATGACATATTTATTGTGCTGTCTGCGCAATTTCTCGTTTGGGGATGGGTTCTGTTGCATTGCATGAGCCTTGGTGTTGCAGGATGCTGCTGCTGCTGATGATGCTAGTGTAGTCGCTGCTGCTATCTTCCTAAACAGATTAGCTGCATACTGGAGGCTTGCTCGCTTGCTTCTGCGGCTGTGTTGTTGTTGACTATCGTGCTCTGCTGCATAAACAGCAATGTAATGTTGTGTTATTCATGCATGCGTTGCTGTCGCCCGTGTATCGTTTGCATGCGCGTTTGCTGCATGCGACTGCTGCAGCTTTGGCCCGTTTACACCCGGATTTGAGTTGATTCCTTACGACGATTTGCAAGCTTTAGAGAAGGCTTTGCAAGACCCGCAAGTGGCTGCCTTCTTCGTTGAGCCGATCCAAGGGGAAGCAGGGGTGGTGGTGCCGCAGCGGGGGTATCTAAGAGCAGCAGCAGAACTCTGCCGCGAGCACAACGTGCTGCTGATAGCTGACGAAATTCAAGCGGGTTTAGGGAGGAGTGGGAAGCTGCTAGCTTGTGATTGGGACTACGTGAGGCCTGATGTCGTGTTGCTAGGAAAGAGCATATCAGGAGGCGTCTTGCCTTGTAGCGCCGTTATTACTGACGCACATATTATGCAAGTCTTCTCTCCAGGCACACATGGATCTACATTTGGTGGCAACCCACTTGCATGCGCTGTTGGCTATGAAGCTCTCAGTGTGCTACTTGAAGAAGGAATGCTCGAAAATTCGTGCATTCAGGGAGAACTGCTACGCAGCGAACTTCAACGTCTTAAAGATAAACATAAACTTCACTTCATAAAGGATATTCGAGGGAAAGGTCTCTTTAATGCCGTCGAAATTGACGGAAGCAGCGGAGAGTGCATGCACTTGTGCATGCAACTCAAAGAAGAAGGTGTCCTCTGCAGACCTACACGAGGCACAGTACTACGATTCCTCCCACCCCTCAATATCACAGAAGAACAAATGAAAGAAGCTATCGAACGGATTGCAAAAGTCTTCCTCAGGAAAACATCTTAAACTCTTCATACAAACAACCAACACGAACTGGCATCTCACACACACCCTGCGTGCTACATACACCCAATATTGATGTACGTAATCATATATATAAATATACATATATTTATACACATTTGTTCCTGTATGCAGTGATGGAACTCCCTACAAGCACCCATGTATGTATGCATGCGAACGTGCACTGATGCATGCATGCATACATACCCTACATGCATGCACGCATGCATGCATGCATACAGTGCCATTGGGGCAATGCCAACTATGCATGCATGCCTCGGAGGTGCGCATCTGCAGCAACATCACCTGGAGCCAAGTGGGCACTTATACGAAACTGCAGTGTGTATTTGTAGTCCTCATACATGTAGAGAGACGGACAGCAGAGGAACGCTCTCTGCTGACATACTTGTGGTATGCCCATCGTCACAGCGTTAACACATGCATAAACAATAAACAATACACCATAACGTCTGAGCCTTAAGCCGTCTGATGCGCCCTTCTTCCCTCTATATGTCTGTGGGCCTTTTCTTTACTAGGAGCATACAAGGCATATTTAGCAGGGCCCCAGGAGTAGGGGCTGTGGAGGGCGTGCGCCGCCAGAGAGATGTAACAACTGCCCTATAATGCTATTAACTGCAAAGTAGTATAGTAATTTATAATAATGATGGCCTGCCTCGTTATTCTTCTCCCTACATGGCTGCCGGTCCGGAAGATCGCAATTTCTGAATAAGACATGGAAGGCAACCCACCACGGAAACACAACCAAGACAAGAAGTATACCAACTAAAAAATTCTTTTGTGTTGAAATACATCAGAAAATAGAAGAAATATGACAGAACAAACGCTGTTAAAACATGCAAGAGCACGCACCAACTAGACTAGAAGATGCGACGGAGCCATCCGGCTCGCCACAAATACAAAAATTACGGTGACAAAAGGAGGAAATTGAGGTAAATACGGATAATACGCCTATAAAACACTAAAATTTAGTTTCTAACGTGTGATTTAAATACGGGGAAATAAGGGGAATGCGCTGATAAGAAGTAAAGGGCGAGGTATAGTGAATTCATCTACAGGAAGCCCTCCTCAGCACGGTTCTGAGAGCGGAACGTTGTGCTATGCGGTTTCCTAATCTGTGAAGTTTTCTTTGATTTTTTCCTCTATACAAAACAAATATTAGAATAATTAATGGACTACCATCATTTGAATCGCTCAGTGCAGCAAACAATACGAAGTGGAGTCCGTGGGGTGGCGCTCGGAGGAACAGGAACAACGGGAGCAGGGGTGTGAGGGTATATTGTTTCCTTTTAGATTTTCATGGTGAATACACGAATTATATGGGCGATTTGCAGATATTGATGAGATTGTTCGTAGATGTGTGTAGTATTAGAGTCAAATTACGGCAAAATCCAGCCCCACGAGCACATGCATGCCGAGTAGCCAGCATTGTGCATGCAAGTGGAGGAGCTGCGTTTCAAGGGAGATCTTCTTGGGTAGGCTAACGTATAATTTGATCTTTTTTTGCCTTTTCTGCCAAGCAAAGGGTAAAATTGCATTGATTGGAGGCGCTGTACACCCCTTTTCTGATTGAGCCGCTGCTGGTGGTGTCGCATCTTGTAGGTGGATACAAGCAGGAGGCAGAAGCCAGTAGCAGCAGGTTATTGAGGGGAATATTTTGTTAATTTGTATTTGTATGTTTTTTTCTTTTTATTTCTTGTATATATACTCTTTATTTCGGAGGTTACGCTATAGATTTAGGTGTATATTCCCCTTGGTTTCGTTGTGAGGTTCTTTTGAATTTCTTCCTTAAGCACCATGGATCTGGATAACTACGACGAGTTTGGCAATTATATTGGGCCAGAGTTGGAGGAGTCTGATGAATCAGAAGATGAGGAGGCAGCAATAGAGGCATCGGGTGCTGCTGCAGCGGCAGCAGCGGCAGCAGCAGCAGCAGCAGCAGCAGCCGCAGGTGGAAGCGGAGCAGCAGGAGGTGCTGAAGGTGAATTATTACGTCGTGGTTTAGTACGTATGGAAGAAGAAGAAGAGCAACAACAACAACAGAAACCTGTACCTCATGAATTAAAACAATATTATCCAACAGCAGAAGAAGTATATCCAGATGCAGAAACAATTATACAAGAAGAAGACTATCAACCTATAACAGAACCAATTATAACACCAATAAAGCATGCAACATTTGATCTATTAGAGACAAAATTACCAGAAACAACATTTTCTTTTGATTATTTAGCTGGATTAATGCATACACCTACATGTGTACGTAATATATGTCTATTAGGTGCACTACATACAGGAAAAACATCATTTGTGGATATGCTTGTAGAGGAAACCCATCCATATAGATTACCTGAGGGTCTTTCTTTATTAACACAACATGTAGATACACCGCATGCAAATAAGAGGCATAAAACATATTTTAGACGTTATACAGATACAAGAGAAGATGAACAAAAAAGAGGATTATCTATTAAGGCTGTACCTCTTTGTCTTGTTCTTCAAACATCTAAACATTTCCGTAAAAGACAGATTCAGCCAGAGATAAGATGCATGCAGAAACAGCAGCAACAGCAGGAAACAGATGATGCTGCAGCAGCAGCAACAGGAGGAGGTGGAGATAGTGCAGCAACAACAGATACATCAAATAATAAAGATGGTCAACAAGATACCCCAACTGTTACCAACATAACTTCCTTCAGTAACGCCAGTACCACCACCACCAACAACAACAGCAGCAACAGCAGCAACAGCAGCAACAGCAGCAGCAGTAATGATGATGATGAAGATGATGGTGTATATGGAGGGTCACGTAGTTATTTATTTAATATAATAGATACACCTGGTCATGTATGTTTCTCTGATGAGGCATCTGCTGCTCTTCGTCTATGTGATGGTGCTGTATACTTTATAGATGCATTAGAGGGCTTATCTGCTGCTGCTGCTGCACAATTAGCACAAATATTAGAGGAAGGACTCTCTCTTGTTGTTATTATTAATAAACTTGATAGAATTATACTCGAGCTAAGGCTTAGACCACAAGATGCTTATTATAAAATTAAATGTATACTTGATGAGGTAAATACTCTTGTTATTGCTGTTTCTGCTGCTGTTTCTGCTGCTGTTGCTGCTGCTGTTGCTGCTGCTGTTGCTGCAGTTGCTGTTCGATGGTTGTTCTTTGTGTTATATTTTGCCTCTTTTTTTTGTCATTTTGCCATAAAATAAACATCTGAATATGAATAATAAATATAAATAATAAATATATTTATTTATTTATTTATTTATTTATTTCTTGCAGCTAAATGAGACACTAGAGACGTTATGCAGTGTTCGTGGATTACCACGTCTGGTGATTTCCCCAAGAAATAGGAATCTTTTGTTTTCTATGAGTCAATTTTCTTTTGTATTTACTGTTGAATCTTTTGCTGCTCTTTATTTTGATTCTTATGTATTTAATCCAACAGCAACGGCAGCAGCAACAACAATAGATAACAGTAATGATTATGATCCTACTAACAGCAGCAGCAGCAACAGCAGCAGCAGCAGCAAAAAGAATGGTAAGAATAGTAGTAAAGAATCTCTATTTGGTGGTATACCTCTTGAGAAGTTGATGGAGACAGAGATATTACAACAGCAGCTGCAGCGTGAATCCAACAACAGCAGCAGCAACAGCAGCAGTAGTAATAGTAACAAGAAGAAGAAACAACAAAAAGAACAAGAAGAAGAAATAAAAGATATAAATAAATCCCTGCATGCAGATGCAGACATTTACACAAAACTAGAATTATTCGAGATCGCTCTTTGGGGAGATTTCTATCGGGATCCACAAACTAATACAATTGTTTCTTCTCCTCCTTATCCTGTACGTCTCCTGCTGCTGCTGCTGCTGTTGCTGCTGCTGCTGTTGCTGTTGTTGCTGTTGTTGTTGCTGTTGTTGTTGTTGTTGCTGCTGCTGCTTTTGCGGCTGTGCTATTTATTACTAGATGTATAGCAACATACAACCACCTCAGCAGCCGACTTACCAGCAGCAGCAACAGCAACAGCAACAGCAGCAGCAGGAGCAGCAGGATACGGTGTGTATTAGTGATGAATAAGAATAATAATAGTAAATATTATTCTTTTTTTTTCTTCTTATAGGATGCACCAAGAATGTTTACGGAGTTTATCCTTGAGCCTTTATATAAATTATTAGCGCATTGTGTTGCTGAGGAGAAGCCTACATTAGAGCCAACACTTGCAGAGGTATGTCTCCATTTTTTGTCTCTCTTTTTTGTCTCCTTTTTTTTGTCTCCTTTTGTCTCCTTTTTTGTCTCCTTTTTTTGTTTCCTTTTTTTGTCTACTTTTTGTTTTTTTTTTTTTCTACTTTTTTTTCCTCTCTTTTTTCCTTTCT